>CAJVGC010000001.1:77122149-77260673 GCA_910822075.1 Senecio squalidus | reverse complement strand
TAAAATAGAAGAAAATTTAATTAAGTACCATCTTATTAATCACAGGTCATTGACATCTAACGTCCATTTAAACGTTGTATAAACTACTTAGACGATAAGGACAAATCTCCTTAAAGTCGATATTACAAGCACGGATAACATTAGCTAGTTGAAAGATATGACTTGCTAAATCACAAAGACAAAATTTGTGTTGTACAAGTTCATCACAACATTCTGGGGTTGGTCGTATAGAAGGGTCCCTGATCGACGGATCACAAAGCCCGACATTGACATTAGAACAATCTTGTTGCGAATATACCTTTTCCGTAAACAACGTCACCATGACCATGGCAATAACTAAAACTCCAAAAAACCTCATAGTTATGTGCAAAAAGAGGATGGATATTGGTAGAACTTAGTAAAATTGAGATATGAAGTTATGTAAAGATAATATTCGGTATTTATAGATGTTGAAAAATGTATTAATTAGACTTATATAACCGTTATGCATTAAACGAGTAATTAAGCAACATGTAACTTCAACTCACATAACTCTATAAGTTTATAGTTTAAGATATAAATGATTACATTTTCAACATCCAAAGCAAAAGTTGTTATTTTCACCAATGTACGTCATTGATTTCTTTTTAAAACACGGACACCTAAGGAATTAAGTCATCTAAAATTTCATTTAGAGAACCCGAAACTCACTCTTCATTGATTCAAAATATGCTCTAGAAATACAATGATATGTTTGGTAAAATAAGTTGGAAGATAGAGCTCGAAGGATTTGAAAAAAAAAAAAAAAATCCAAAAAGATTAAGGGTATATATGTCACAAGTTTCCTTGAGTATTTGCGGAAGAACTATCACTAAGAGAGTGGAGGTAGGTGTTTTCAAATTGTTGGGATTAAACTGTTTGAAAATCAGTTAAAGTTCATTACTACTGCTCATTACTATTGCTCAACTACTGCCCAGTTACTACTGCAAATATACCAGTTACTACCGCAAGTATATATTGGTTACTACTGCAAGACCGATGGTTACTACTGCTCAAGAATGTTACTACTGGCCGTCTTCTATTACTACTGCATGAAGAGTTTAGATAACTTTAGAATAGATTTGTAATTATCTTTTCCTTATTTGTAGTTAATTTACAATTATAGTTATATTACAATATTGTTTAGTCATTTCTTAGATTTGCTAGGTTAGCCTGAAGGTCTATAAATACATAGATCCTTGTATTAAGAAAAACACGTATATTGATCGATCATTAAAATTAATATATTGAGGCTTATTATTGATATTTGTTATTGTTCTTGTTCATTATAAACAATATTCGTTTAATCAATAAATTTGTAATATCAAAGTGTTTAAATCCGCTGCTAAACTTCTTTGATAGATCAAGATCTTTATTCAAAGTGTAGTTGCGTTTACATAACTTATTTGATCCTGACAAGTGGTATCACCGAAGCAACGAAACGTCCTACATCCTCATTCTCCTCCAAGTAAACGATAACAATCCACATTCTTTGTTCAAGTCAAGTTCGATTGTTTTTCTTCTTTTCTTCAAATTTTGATGCATTTCCTAGGTAGATGTTGATTTATGTCGAAAAACCACTTGCACTAATGGGTCCAACTTAAAGATCTGTTTCGGGCCCAGTCCATCAAGCTTACACCCAATTGAATAAAAAATAATTAAAAATATTATATGACAGATATCTAAGTTTAATGATCTATTTCACCCTTTTAATTATTTTTTATGGTATTTAAATTCATAATCGTTTTAGTTTTATACTAACATTGAGACCTCTAAACTAAAAGCCTGTTAATCATCCCAAAATAAAATTATAATATTGGAATATGATATTATTGAAGAAAAAAAATGTTTATTAAAACTTATTTTATAACTAAGGCACGGATAATATTTATAGACGTGAGAACTATTTAGATAATAAAGAACAAATCTCCTTAAAGTTGATAATACCAAGCACGAATAGCATTGGCTAATGGAAAAATATGACTTGCTAAATCACAAAGGAAATATTTGCGTTGTACTAGTTCATCACAACACCCCGGAGTTGGTTGTGTAACAGGTTCATTATCCGTCAAAGCCATGACTATGACCATGGAAACAACTAAAAATCCATACAAACTTCATATGTTGTGCCTTAAAAGAGAATGAATATTAATTGAAACTCTTCGATTTAAGATATGAAGTCATGTAAAGATATGTTTGGTATTTATAGATGTTAAAAATGAATTTAACCATTTTCAAAATATTTTGGAATAATTTGTATATAAAACCAACTCTTTAATATATATATTTTACTATACATTGGTTTATTATCTTGTTAATATTTGCAGTATTCGACTCGACTCGTCTCAATCACACCACTACTAATAATAATGAAGCCCACGAAGAATAATTATATGGAATTCAAAATAGAAGATAAATTTAATTAAGTACCATCTTATTAATCACAGGGTCATTGACATCTAACGTCCATTTAAACGTTGTATAAACTACTTAGACGATAAGGGACAAATCTCCTTAAAGTCGATATTACAAGCACGGATAACATTAGCTAGTTGAAAGATATGACTTGCTAAATCACAAAGACAAAATTTGTGTTGTACAAGTTCATCACAACATTCTCGGGTTGGTCGTATAGAAGGGTCCCTCGGATCACAAAGCCCGACATTGACATTAGAACAATCTTGTTGCGAATATACCTTTTCCGTAAACAACGTCACCATGACCATGGCAATAACTAAAACTCCAAAAAACCTCATAGTTATGTGCAAAAAGAGGATGGATATTGGTAGAACTTAGTAAAATTGAGATATGAAGTTATGTAAAGATTCGGTATTTATAGATGTTAAAAAATGTATTAATTAGACTTATATAACCGTTATGCATTAAACGAGTAATTAAGCAACATGTAACTTCAACTCACATAACTCTATAAGTTTATAGTTTAAGATATAAATGATTACATTTTCAACATCCAAAGCAAAAGTTGTTATTTTCACCAATGTACGTCATTGATTTCTTTTTAAAACACGGACACCTAAGGAATTAAGTCAATAGGAATCGAATCTAAAATTTCATTTAGAGAACCCGAAACTCACTCTTCATTGATTCAAAATATGCTCTAGAAATACAATGATATGTTTGGTAAATAAGCTGGAAGATAGAGCTCGAAGGATTTGAAAAAAAAAAAAAAATCCAAAAAGATTAAGGGTATATATGTCGCAAGTTTCCTTGAGTATTTGCGGAAGAACTATCACTAAGAGAGTGGAGGTAGGTGTTTTCAAATTGTTGGGATTAAACTGTTTGAAAATCAGTTAAAGTTCATTACTACTGCTCATTACTATTGCTCAACTACTGCCCAGTTACTACTGCAAATATACCAGTTACTACCGCAAGTATATATTGGTTACTACTGCAAGACCGATGGTTACTACTGCTCAAGAATGTTACTACTGGTCGTCTTCTATTACTACTGCATGAAGAGTTTAGATAACTTTAGAATAGATTTGTAATTATCTTTTCCTTATTTGTAGTTAATTTACAATTATAGTTATATTACAATTGTAATTGTTTAGTCATTTCCTAGATTTGCTAGGTTAGCCTGAAGGTCTATAAATACATAGACCCTTGTATTAAGAAAAACACGTATATTGATCGATCATTAAAATTAATATATTGAGGCTTATTATTGATATTTGTTATTGTTCTTGTTCATTATAAACAATATTCGTTTAATCAATAAATTTGTAATATCAAAGTGTTTAAATCCGCTGCTAAACTTCTTTGATAGATCAAGATCTTTATTCAAAGTGTAGTTGCGTTTACATAACTTATTTGATCCTGACAAGTGGTATCACCGAAGCAACGAAACGTCCTACATCCTCATTCTCCTCCAAGTAAACGATAACAATCCACATTCTTTGTTCAAGTCAAGTTCGATTGTTTTTCTTCTTTTCTTCAAATTTTGATGCATTTCCTAGGTAGATGTTGATTTATGTCGAAAAACCACTTGCACTAATGGGTCCAACTTAAAGATCTGTTTTGGGCCCAGTCCATCAAGCTTACATAGGCCCAATTGAATAAAAAATAATTAAATATATTATATGACAGATATCTAAGTTTAATGATGTATTTCACCCTTTTAATTATTTTTTATGGTATTTAAATTCATAATCGTTTTAGTTTTATACTAACATTGAGACCTCTAAACTAAAAGCCTGTTAATCATCCCAAAATAAAATTATAATATTGGAATATGATATTATTGAAGAAAAAAAATGTTTATTAAAACTTATTTTATAACTAAGGCACGGATAATATTTATAGACGTGAGAACTATTTAGATAATAAAGAACAAATCTCCTTAAAGTTGATAATACCAAGCACGAATAGCATTGGCTAACGGAAAAATATGACTTGCTAAATCACAAAGGAAATATTTGCGTTGTACTAGTTCATCACAACACCCCGGAGTTGGTTGTGTAACAGGTTCATTATCCGTCAAAGCCATGACTATGACCATGGAAACAACTAAAACTCCATAAAAACTTCATATGTTGTGCCTTAAAAGAGAATGAATATTAATTGAAACTCTTCGATTTAAGATATGAAGTCATGTAAAGATATGTTTGGTATTTATAGATGTTAAAAATGAATTTAACCATTTTCAAAATATTTTGGAATAATTTGTATATAAAACCAACTCTTTAATATATATATTTTACTATACATTGGTTTATTATCTTGTTAATATTTGCAGTATTCGACTCGAATCGTCTCAATCACACCACTACTAATAATAATGAAGCCCACGAAGAATAATTATATGGAATTCAAAATAGAAGATAAATTTAATTAAGTACCATCTTATTAATCACAGGGTCATTGACATCTAACGTCCATTTAAACGTTGTATAAACTACTTAGACGATAAGGGACAAATCTCCTTAAAGTCGATATTACAAGCACGGATAACATTAGCTAGTTGAAAGATATGACTTGCTAAATCACAAAGACAAAATTTGTGTTGTACAAGTTCATCACAACATTCTCGGGTTGGTCGTATAGAAGGGTCCCTGATCGACGGATCACAAAGCCCGACATTGACATTAGAACAATCTTGTTGCGAATATACCTTTTCCGTAAACAACGTCACCATGACCATGGCAATAACTAAAACTCCAAAAAACCTCATAGTTATGTGCAAAAAGAGGATGGATATTGGTAGAACTTAGTAAAATTGAGATATGAAGTTATGTAAAGATTCGGTATTTATAGATGTTAAAAAATGTATTAATTAGACTTATATAACCGTTATGCATTAAACGAGTAATTAAGCAACATGTAACTTCAACTCACATAACTCTATAAGTTTATAGTTTAAGATATAAATGATTACATTTTCAACATCCAAAGCAAAAGTTGTTATTTTCACCAATGTACGTCATTGATTTCTTTTTAAAACACGGACACCTAAGGAATTAAGTCAATAGGAATCGAATCTAAAATTTCATTTAGAGAACCCGAAACTCACTCTTCATTGATTCAAAATATGCTCTAGAAATACAATGATATGTTTGGTAAAATAAGCTGGAAGATAGAGCTCGAAGGATTTGAAAAAAAAAAAAAAAATCCAAAAAGATTAAGGGTATATATGTCGCAAGTTTCCTTGAGTATTTGCGGAAGAACTATCACTAAGAGAGTGGAGGTAGGTGTTTTCAAATTGTTGGGATTAAACTGTTTGAAAATCAGTTAAAGTTCATTACTACTGCTCATTACTATTGCTCAACTACTGCCCAGTTACTACTGCAAATATACCAGTTACTACCGCAAGTATATATTGGTTACTACTGCAAGACCGATGGTTACTACTGCTCAAGAATGTTACTACTGGCCGTCTTCTATTACTACTGCATGAAGAGTTTAGATAACTTTAGAATAGATTTGTAATTATCTTTTCCTTATTTGTAGTTAATTTACAATTATAGTTATATTACAATTGTAATTGTTTAGTCATTTCCTAGATTTGCTAGGTTAGCCTGAAGGTCTATAAATACATAGACCCTTGTATTAAGAAAAACACGTATATTGATCGATCATTAAAATTAATATATTGAGGCTTATTATTGATATTTGTTATTGTTCTTGTTCATTATAAACAATATTCGTTTAATCAATAAATTTGTAATATCAAAGTGTTTAAATCCGCTGCTAAACTTCTTTGATAGATCAAGATCTTTATTCAAAGTGTAGTTGCGTTTACATAACTTATTTGATCCTGACAAGTGGTATCACCGAAGCAACGAAACGTCCTACATCCTCATTCTCCTCCAAGTAAACGATAACAATCCACATTCTTTGTTCAAGTCAAGTTCGATTGTTTTTCTTCTTTTCTTCAAATTTTGATGCATTTCCTAGGTAGATGTTGATTTATGTCGAAAAACCACTTGCACTAATGGGTCCAACTTAAAGATCTGTTTTGGGCCCAGTCCATCAAGCTTACATAGGCCCAATTGAATAAAAAATAATTAAATATATTATATGACAGATATCTAAGTTTAATGATGTATTTCACCCTTTTAATTATTTTTTATGGTATTTAAATTCATAATCGTTTTAGTTTTATACTAACATTGAGACCTCTAAACTAAAAGCCTGTTAATCATCCCAAAATAAAATTATAATATTGGAATATGATATTATTGAAGAAAAAAAATGTTTATTAAAACTTATTTTATAACTAAGGCACGGATAATATTTATAGACGTGAGAACTATTTAGATAATAAAGAATAAATCTCCTTAAAGTTGATAATACCAAGCACGAATAGCATTGGCTAACGGAAAAATATGACTTGCTAAATCACAAAGGAAATATTTGCGTTGTACTAGTTCATCACAACACCCCGGAGTTGGTTGTGTAACAGGTTCATTATCCGTCAAAGCCATGACTATGACCATGGAAATAACTAAAACTCCATAAAAACTTCATATGTTGTGCCTTAAAAGAGAATTGTCACACCCCGCTAAAGCGGAAACACGGAAGTGTGAAGAGCAAAGATATCATTACACGAGTTATATTAAAACATACGGTTTCAATTCATTACGAACAAAATAGAGTTTACAGTTTAAAGATAACCAAGCATTGAAAAGTACATATCGAGATAACATAGTAAATTGTTTAATAAAATTCCCAAAACATATTCAAAATAGGTCTTCTCCCGATTCTCAACTTCACGTGACAAGCCAGACCCATCCATGGAATGCACTTCGTATCTTACATTTGATTTCCTGAAACAAGAGATAAAGTGTCAACTACAATAAAGTAGTGAGTGAGTTACAGTTTTCTAGTCCTCGACTAAAAAGAGTTTGAGTTAAGTATATCTATACTTAGAAGTTTATAAAAGTAGAACAATACTTAAAGAATAGTTTCGATCCAAAAGTTGCTCAAAAGATAGTTCGAACCAAGACAGTTGTTTAAAAGAATGTTGCGGAAGTCGTATAACTCTATACGCGCAATGTAAGTAAACTATTGATTGAAATCATGTATAACGACTACTTGGCATAATAACTTAAGTGTTCACACTAAACCGATTAACCAACCGTGAGGCCCCTTACCCCGACTACTACGGGGAGTCATTTCTGATCGAGTAATATGTACTTAAGTTGCCACTTAAGCAAGGAACGGTCATTTCCTAAGTATCGATACCCATAATTACTAAACGGCTTAACAAAGCTAATAGTGTGACGAAAAAGATTAGGCACTAATGTTATTTTAAAACTAGTAGTAGTCACTTACGAATAGTTATATCCCTCAAGAGTCATGGTAGTTATGTGATCAATCAAAGTTCATACGAGTGCCGAGTGTGGCAATAAATAAATTAAATACGATGCCGAGTGTGGCAAAAGTAATACATTTATAAGAGATTTGAACTAGCAAGCCAATTAAAAGGGGGCAAGCCATTAAGCCGAATAAGGGTGGCAAACCATTTAGCCGAAAAAGGGTGGCAAACCATTAAGTTTATTTTATGCCAAAAGGGCAAATAAAACTGTTTTCACATACAAGTTCTAGAAAACGTTCAATAAGAGTTCAATAGTAATAAAAGTTCATAATAGTTCCAAGTTCGTTTAGATCTCTTGTTTCCCCCAAAAAGAAGTATAAAAACAGTAAGAGAGTGGGGATGTAACTCACGTGAAAATGAGGCGGTGAAAAGATAGCTCGGACGGAGGTGAGTCGGTTCTGACGAAAATCCGGCAGAGCTTCCGCGCTAAATAAAGAATGCCCAAAATAACAAATCACTTTCCCGCTTTACAAACTGAACTCGAATATGTGAAATGAGCCTAATGAATCACAAGGACTTACGCTAAAGCGAGAGAATGGTACTAGGAGTGTGCGTGGAGTGACCGGAATAGGAATCGGAATCGCGTGAACCTAAATTATACCGGATATGAAACTGTAAGATTCTGATGTTGTAATATTTTATAAAAATAACATAAAAATCACATTCTGGAATACGAAGTCCTAGGAACTGGATTCGTCTCAATCCGACAGTTTTTGAAGAAGTTAGAGTCGTTTACGTATTTAACGCGTTTTAACCGTAAAAACAGTAAATAATAGTAGATTAACTCCAAAAATTCCAGTAAAATCTGTAAAATCATATTTTGATAGATTCTAGACTAGGTCAAATTTTTGTAAGCTGATAAATTCGTTTGGTATGTTTTCTCGAAATTCAAGATTAAATCAGATTAAATACTGTAAAATTCATAATAAATCGAAAAATAGGAGTTAGGTTCCCAATTTTTGACAGTAAGCTACATTTTACAGTTTACATCTTTGGTCAAAATTTCGTAATTTTTACATGTAAGTTTGGTTCTTTACAGGTTATGGTACTCGGTTTGGAGAAATAAGCTAAAGATCGCGTCTTATACCGAAAATACAAATTTTCTGCAGGTCTGACCTACGAATGCGCCGCCATTCACTAGGAATGCGCCGCATTCGTTTGCAGGTTCATGGCCAAAATCGTTTTTATGCTAAAAATTGGTATTTTGATGGTGGATTTCGACATGCAATGATAGATGCATCCAAATACTTGATGTTTTACAGTTTATATTGAGTTTTTAACCACAAATTCATGGATCTAAACATCCATTTTATAAAAACCCGTTTTTGTATATAAATGGTCATAAATCATCATGAAGACTCATTTTTTGTTGTTAGATCGTACATGCAACGAATATATGTTGTAAAAACAGAAGATTTAAAAGAGTTTTACCAAATGGATGATGATTTGAAGAAGGTGGAAGTGTTCTCTTGGTGATTTTTGACCCAAAATGCTAGAAATCGACTTTTAACCCAAATGGATGAATGCTCCTTTTCTCCCTTTTGTTTATGAATGATTTTTAAGTGTTTTATGTGGCTAAATTTCTGGATTTTTGGTGTGAAAATCTCTGGAAATAAATGGTGTGTGTGTGTGTTCTTGAGCTAAAGAGAGGGAGAGAGTGAGAGCTTAGAAATAGAGTGTGATTGTGTGTGTTTTTGATGGTGTGTTTGTTTTAAGTTTATATGGTGTAAGAGGGGTGTTTGCTGGACTTTTAAAAGGGTTATGGGCTCTAAAAACCTGGACCAAATCGTTGGTTTAAAGTTTAGACCCGTTTAGTTAAATTTTATAAAACACAAAACATTGCTGAACTGGCCCCGAATGCGGCGCCATTGGGACAACAGGCGGCGCATTCGGGCTTGTTTCAGCCTTGTTCGTTTTTCGTTTGTTCCATTGTTAAGCGCTTTCGTTAGTTGAAAGTTTCCGGTTATTTTTGATATGAACTTAGACAAGTTCACTAAGTGTTTACTTGGTATTAGGATTCGATTATGTGATTCCGAGTTCGATCTACACACTCGAGTTAACGAGACAAGTGATAATAAGATGAATTTAAAATTGAGTCAAAGATAGAGAATTGATTTCATCTGAAATAGGACGGTTGTCACAAGAATGAATATTAATTGAAACTCTTCGATTTGAGATATGAAGTCATGTAAAGATATGTTTGGTATTTATAGATGTTAAAAATGAATTTAACCATTTTCAAAATATTTTGGAATAATTTGTATATAAAACCAACTCTTTAATATATATATTTTACTATACATTTGTTTATTATCTTGTTAATATTTGCAGTATTCGACTCGACTAGTCTCAATCACACCACTACTAATAATAATGAAGCCCACGAAGAATAATTATATGGAATTCAAAATAGAAGATAAATTTAATTAAGTACCATCTTATTAATCACAGGGTCATTGACATCTAACGTCCATTTAAACATTGTATAAACTACTTAGACGATAAGGGACAAATCTCCTTAAAGTCGATATTACAAGCACGGATAACATTAGCTAGTTGAAAGATATGACTTGCTAAATCACAAAGACAAAATTTGTGTTGTACAAGTTCATCACAACATTCTGGGGTTGGTCGTATAGAAGGGTCCCTGATCGACGGATCACAAAGCCCGACATTGACATTAGAACAATCTTGTTGCGAATATACCTTTTCCGTAAACAACGTCACCATGACCATGGCAATAACTAAAACTCCAAAAAACCTCATAGTTATGTGCAAAAAGAGGATGGATATTGGTAGAACTTAGTAAAATTTAGATATGAAGTTATGTAAAGATAATATTCGGTATTTATAGATGTTGAAAAATGTATTAATTAGACTTATATAACCGTTATGCATTAAACGAGTAATTAAGCAACATGTAACTTCAACTCACATAACTCTATAAGTTTATAGTTTAAGATATAAATGATTACATTTTCAACATCCAAAGCAAAAGTTGTTATTTTCACCAATGTACGTCATTGATTTCTTTTTAAAACACGGACACCTAAGGAATTAAGTCAATAGGAATCGAATCTAAAATTTCATTTAGAGAACCCGAAACTCACTCTTCATTGATTCAAAATATGCTCTAGAAATACAATGATATGTTTGGTAAAATAAGCTGGAAGATAGAGCTCGAAGGATTTGAAAAAAAAAAAAAAAATCCAAAAAGATTAAGGGTATATATGTCGCAAGTTTCCTTGAGTATTTGCGGAAGAACTATCACTAAGAGAGTGGAGGTAGGTGTTTTCAAATTGTTGGGATTAAACTGTTTGAAAATCAGTTAAAGTTCATTACTACTGCTCATTACTATTGCTCAACTACTGCCCAGTTACTACTGCAAATATACCAGTTACTACCGCAAGTATATATTGGTTACTACTGCAAGACCGATGGTTACTACTGCTCAAGAATGTTACTACTGGCCGTCTTCTATTACTACTGCATGAAGAGTTTAGATAACTTTAGAATAGATTTGTAATTATCTTTTCCTTATTTGTAGTTAATTTACAATTATAGTTATATTACAATTGTAATTGTTTAGTCATTTCCTAGATTTGCTAGGTTAGCCTGAAGGTCTATAAATACATAGATCCTTGTATTAAGAAAAACACGTATATTGATCGATCATTAAAATTAATATATTGAGGCTTATTATTGATATTTGTTATTGTTCATGTTCATTATAAACAATATTCGTTTAATCAATAAATTTGTAATATCAAAGTGTTTAAATCCGCTGCTAAACTTTTTTGATAGATCAAGATCTTTATTCAAAGTGTAGTTGCGTTTACATAACTTATTTGATCCTGACAAGTGGTATCACCGAAGCAACGAAACGTCCTACATCCTCATTCTCCTCCAAGTAAACGATAACAATCCACATTCTTTGTTCAAGTCAAGTTCGATTGTTTTTCTTCTTTTCTTCAAATTTTGATGCATTTCCTAGGTAGATGTTGATTTATGTCGAAAAACCACTTGCACTAATGGGTCCAACTTAAAGATCTGTTTCGGGCCCAGTCCATCAAGCTTACATAGGCCCAATTGAATAAAAAATAATTAAAAATATTATATGACAGATATCTAAGTTTAATGATGTATTTCACCCTTTTAATTATTTTTTATGGTATTTAAATTCATAATCGTTTTAGATATACTAACATTGAGACCTCTAAACTAAAAGCCTGTTAATCATCCCAAAATAAAATTATAATATTGCAATATGATATTATTGAAGAAAAAAAATGTTTATTAAAACCTATTTTATAACTAAGGCACGGATAATATTTATAGACGTGAGAACTATTTAGATAATAAAGAACAAATCTCCTTAAAGTTGATAATACCAAGCACGGATAGCATTGGCTAACGGAAAAATATGACTTGCTAAATCACAAAGGAAATATTTGCGTTGTACTAGTTCATCACAACACCCCGGAGTTGGTTGTGTAACAGGTTCATTATCCGTCAAAGCCATGACTATGACCATGGAAATAACTAAAACTCCATAAAAACTTCATATGTTGTGCCTTAAAAGAGAATGAATATTAATTGAAACTCTTCGATTTGAGATATGAAGTCATGTAAAGATATGTTTGGTATTTATAGATGTTAAAAATGAATTTAACCATTTTCAAAATATTTTGGAATAATTTGTATATAAAACCAACTCTTTAATATATATATTTTACTATACATTTGTTTATTATCTTGTTAATATTTGCAGTATTCGACTCGACTCGTCTCAATCACACCACTACTAATAATAATAAAGCCCACGAAGAATAATTATATGGAATTCAAAATAGAAGATAAATTTAATTAAGTACCATCTTATTAATCACAGGGTCATTGACATCTAACGTCCATTTAAACGTTGTATAAACTACTTAGACGATAAGGGACAAATCTCCTTAAAGTCGATATTTCAAGCACGGATAACATTAGCTAGTTGAAAGATATGACTTGCTAAATCACAAAGACAAAATTTGTGTTGTACAAGTTCATCACAACATTCTGGGGTTGGTCGTATAGAAGGGTCCCTGATCGACGGATCACAAAGCCCGACATTGACATTAGAACAATCTTATTGCGAATATACCTTTTCCGTAAACAACGTCACCATGACCATGGCAATAACTAAAACTCCAAAAAACCTCATAGTTATGTGCAAAAAGAGGATGGATATTGGTAGAACTTAGTAAAATTGAGATATGAAGATACGTAAAGATAATATTCGGTATTTATAGATGTTGGAAAATGTATTAATTTGACATATATTTATAACCGTTATGCATTAAACGAGTAATTAAGCAACATGTAACTTCAACTCACATAACTCTATAAGTTTATAATTTAAGATATAAATGATTACATTTTCAACATCCAACGCAAAAGTTGTTATTTTCACCAATGTACGTCATTGATTTCTTTTTAAAACACGGACACCTAAGGAATTAAGTCAATAGGAATCGAATCTAAAATTTCATTTAGAGAACCCGAAACTCACTCTTCATTGATTCAAAATATGCTCTAGAAATACAATGATATGTTTGGTAAAATAAGCTCGAAGATAGAGCTCGAAGGATTTGAAAAAAAAAAAATTTAAAAAGCTTAAGGGTTTATATGTCACAAGTTTCCTAGAGTATTTGCGGAAGAACTATCACTAAGAGAGTAGAGGTAGGTGTTTTCAAATTGTTGGGATTAAACTGTTTGAAAATCAGTTAAAGTTCATTACTACTGCTCATTACTATTGCTCAACTACTGCCCATTTACTACTGCAAATATACCAGTTACTACCGCAAGTATATATTGGTTACTACTGCAAGACAAGACTGATGGTTATTACTGCTCAAGATTGTTACAACTGTCCGTCTTCTATTATTACTACATGAAGAGTTTAGATAACTTTAAAATAGAAATTATCTTTTCCTTATTTGTAGTTAATTTACAATTATAGTTATATTACAATTGTAATTGTTTAGTGATTTCCTAGATTTTCTAGGTTAGCCTGAAGGTCTATAAATACATAGATCATTGTATTAAGAAAAACACGTATTTTGATCGATCATTAAAAATTAATATATTGAGGCTTATTTTTGATATTTGTTATTGTTCTTGTTCATTATAAACAATATTCGTTTAATCAATAAATTTGTAATATCAAAGTGTTTAAATCCGCTGCTAAACTTCTTTGATAGATCAAGATCTTTATTCAAAGTGTAGTTGCGCTTACATAACTTATTTGATCCTGACAAGTGGTATCACCGAAGCAACGAAACGTCCTACATCCTCATTCTCCTCCAAGTAAACGATAACAATCCACATTCTTTGTTCAAGTCAAGTTCGATTGTTTTTCTTCTTTTCTTCAAATTTTGATGCATTTCCTAGGTAGATGTTGATTTATGTCGAAAAACCACGTGCACTAATGGGTCCAACTTAAAGATCTGTTTCGGGCCCAGTCCATCAAGCTTACATAGGCCCAATTGAATAAAAAATAATTAAAAATATTATATGACAGATATCTAAATTTAATGATGTATTTCACCCTTTTAATTATTTTTTATGGTATTTAAATTCATAATCATTTTAGTTTTATACTAACATTGAGACCTCTAAACTAAAAGCCTGTTAATCATCCCACAATAAAATTATAATATTGGAATATGATATTATTGAAGAAAAAAAATGTTTATTAAAACTTATTTTATAACGAAGGCACGGATAATATTTATAGACGTGGGAACTATTTAGATAATAAAGAACAAATCTCCTTAAAGTTGATAATACCAAGCACGAATAGCATTGGCTAACGGAAAAATATGACTTGCTAAATCACAAAGGAAATATTTGCGTTGTACTAGTTCATCACAACACCCCGGAGTTGGTTGTGTAACAGGTTCATTATCCGTCAAAGCCATGACTATGACCATGGAAATAACTAAAACTCCATAAAAACTTCATATGTTGTGCCTTAAAAGAGAATGAATATTAATTGAAACTCTTCGATTTGAGATATGAAGTCATGTAAAGATATGTTTGGTATTTATAGATGTTAAAAATGAATTTAACCATTTTCAAAATATTTTGGAATAATTTGTATATAAAACCAACTCTTTAATATATATATTTTACTATACATTTGTTTATTATCCTGTTAATATTTGCAGTATTCGACTCGACTCGTCTCAATCACACCACTACTAATAATAATAAAGCCCACGAAGAATAATTATATGGAATTCAAAATAGAAGATAAATTTATTAAGTACCATCTTATTAATCACAGGGTCATTGACATCTAACGTCCATTTAAACGTTGTATAAACTACTTAGACGATAAGGGACAAATCTCCTTAAAGTCGATATTACAAGCACGGATAACATTAGCTAGTTGAAAGATATGACTTGCTAAATCACAAAGACAAAATTTGTGTTGTACAAGTTCATCACAACATTCTGGGGTTGGTCGTATAGAAGGGTCCCTGATCGACGGATCACAAAGCCCGACATTGACATTAGAACAATCTTGTTGCGAATATACCTTTTCCGTAAACAACGTCACCATGACCATGGCAATAACTAAAAATCCAAAAACCTCATAGTTATGTGCAAAAAGAGGATGGATATTGGTAGAA
This sequence comes from Senecio squalidus, assembly GCA_910822075.1. Classification (NCBI taxonomy): domain Eukaryota; kingdom Viridiplantae; phylum Streptophyta; class Magnoliopsida; order Asterales; family Asteraceae; genus Senecio; species Senecio squalidus. The sequence continues at coordinate 77,245,136 of CAJVGC010000001.1, read as the reverse complement.
CTTAGTAAAATTGAGATATGAAGATACGTAAAGATAATATTCGGTATTTATAGATGTTGGAAAATGTATTAATTTGACATATATTTATAACCGTTATGCATTAAACGAGTAATTAAGCAACATGTAAACTTCAACTCACATAACTCTATAAGTTTATAATTTAAGATATAAATGATTACATTTTCAACATCCAACGCAAAAGTTGTTATTTTCACCAATGTACGTCATTGATTTCTTTTTAAAACACGGACACCTAAGGAATTAAGTCAATAGGAATCGAATCTAAAATTTCATTTAGAGAACCCGAAACTCACTCTTCATTGATTCAAAATATGCTTTAGAAATACAATGATATGTTTGGTAAAATAAGCTGGAAGAGAGAGCTCGAAGGATTTGAAAAAAAAAAAAAATCCAAAAAGCTTAAGGGTATATATGTCACAAGTTTCCTAGAGTATTTGCGGAAGAACTATCACTAAGAGAGTGGAGGTAGGTGTTTTCAAATTGTTGGGATTAAACTGTTTGAAAATCAGTTAAAGTTCATTACTACTGCTCATTACTATTGCTCAACTACTGCCCATTTACTACTGCAAATATACCAGTTACTACCGCAAGTATATATTGGTTACAGACTGATGGTTATTACTGCTCAAGACTGTTACAACTGTCCGTCTTCTATTATTACTACATGAAGAGTTTAGATAACTTTAAAATAGAAATTATCTTTTCCTTATTTGTAGTTAATTTACAATTATAGTTATATTACAATTGTAATTGTTTAGTCATTTCCTAGATTTTCTAGGTTAGCCTGAATTAAAAATTAATATATTGAGGCTTATTATTGATATTTTTTATTGTTCTTGTTCATTATAAACAATATTCGTTTAATCAATAAATTTGTAATATCAAAGTGTTTAAATCCGCTGCTAAACTTCTTTGATAGATCAAGATCTTTATTCAAAGTGTAGTTGCGTTTACATAACTTATTTGATCCTGACAAGTGGTATCACCGAAGCAACGAAACGTCCTACATCCTCATTCTCCTCCAAGTAAACGATAACAATCCACATTCTTTGTTCAAGTCAAGTTCGATTGTTTTTCTTCTTTTCGTCAAATTTTGATGCATTTCTAGGTAGATGTTGATTTATGTCGAAAAACCACGTGCACTAATGGGTCCAACTTAAAGATCTGTTTCGGGCCCAGTCCATCAAGCTTACATAGGCCCAATTGAATAAAAAATAATTAAAAATATTATATGACAGATGTCTAAGTTTAATGATGTATTTCACCCTTTTAATTATTTTTTATGGTATTTAAATTCATAATCGTTTTAGTTTTATACTAACATGGAGACCTCTAAACTAAAAGCCTGTTAATCATCCCACAATAAAATTATAATATGGAATATGATATTATTGAAGAAAAAAAATGTTTATTAAAACTTATTTTATAACGAAGGCACGGATAATATTATAGACGTGGGAACTATTTAGATAATAAAGAACAAAATCTCCTTAAAGTTGATAATACCAAGCACGAATAGCATTGGCTAACGGAAAAATATGACTTGCTAAATCACAAAGGAAATATTTGCGTTGTACTAGTTCATCACAACACCCCGGAGTTGGTAACAGTTCATTATCCGTCAAAGCCATGACTATGACCATGGAAATAACTAAAACTCCATAAAAACTTCATATGTTGTGCCTTAAAAGAGAATGAATATTAATTGAAACTCTTCGATTTGAGATATGAAGTCATGTAAAGATATGTTTGGTATTTATAGATGTTAAAAATGAATTTAACCATTTCAAAATATTTTGGAATAATTTGTATATAAAACCAACTCTTTAATATATATATTTTACTATACATTTGTTTATTATCTTGTTATATTTGCAGTATTCGACTCGACTCGTCTCAATCACACCACTACTAATAATAATAAAGCCCACGAAGAATAATTATATGGAATTCAAAATAGAAGATAAATTTAATTAAGTACCATCTTATTATCACAGGGTCATTGACATCTAACGTCCATTTAAACGTTGTATAAACTACTTAGACGATAAGGGACAAATCTCCTTAAAGTCGATATTACAAGCACGGATAACATTAGCTAGTTGAAAGATATGACTTGCTAAATCACAAAGACAAAATTTGTGTTGTACAAGTTCATCACAACATTCTGGGGTTGGTCGTATAGAAGGGTCCCTGATCGACGGATCACAAAGCCCGACATTGACATTAGAACAATCTTGTTGCGAATATACCTTTTCCGTAAACAACGTCACCATGACCATGGCAATAACTAAAACTCCAAAAAACCTCATAGTTATGTGCAAAAAGAGGAGGATATTGGTAGAACTTAGTAAAATTGAGATATGAAGATACGTAAAGATAATATTCGGTATTTATAGATGTTGGAAAATGTATTAATTTGACATATATTTATAACCGTTATGCATTAAACGAGTAATTAAGCAACATGTAACTTCAACTCACATAACTCTATAAGTTTATAATTTAAGATATAAATGATTACATTTTCAACATCCAACGCAAAAGTTGTTATTTTCACCAATGTACGTCATTGATTTCTTTTTAAAACACGGACACCTAAGGAAGTCAATAGGAATCGAATCTAAAATTTCATTTAGAGAACCCGAAACTCACTCTTCATTGATTCAAAATATGCTCTAGAAATACAATGATATGTTTGGTAAAATAAGCTGGAAGATAGAGCTCGAAGGATTTGAAAAAAAAAAAAAATCCAAAAAGCTTAAGGGTATATATGTCACAAGTTTCCTAGAGTATTTGCGGAAGAACTATCACTAAGAGAGTGGAGGTAGGTGTTTTCAAATTGTTGGGATTAAACTGTTTGAAAATCAGTTAAAGTTCATTACTACTGCTCATTACTATTGCTCAACTACTGCCCATTTACTACTGCAAATATACCAGTTACTACCGCAAGTATATATTGGTTACTACTGCAAGACTGATGGTTATTACTGCTCAAGACTGTTACAAATGTCCGTCTTCTATTATTACTACATGAAGAGTTTAGATAACTTTAAAATAGAAATTATCTTTTCCTTATTTGTAGTTAATTTACAATTATAGTTACAATTGTAATTGTTTAGTCATTTCCTAGATTTTCTAGGTTAGCCTGAATTAAAAATTATATTGAGGCTTATTATTGATATTTGTTATTGTTCTTGTTCATTATAAACAATATTCGTTTAATCAATAAATTTGTAATATCAAAGTGTTTAAATCCGCTGCTAAACTTCTTTGATAGATCAAGATCTTTATTCAAAGTGTAGTTGCGTTTACATAACTTATTTGATCCTGACAAGTGGTATCACCGAAGCAACGAAACGTCCTACATCCTCATTCTCCTCCAAGTAAACGATAACAATCCACATTCTTTGTTCAAGTCAAGTTCGATTGTTTTTCTTCTTTTCGTCAAATTTTGATGCATTTCCTAGGTAGATGTTGATTTATGTCGAAAAACCACGTGCACTAATGGGTCCAACTTAAAGATCTGTTTCGGGCCCAGTCCATCAAGCTTACATAGGCCCAATGAATAAAAAATAATTAAAAATATTATAGACAGATATCTAAATTTAATGATGTATTTCACCCTTTTAATTATTTTTTATGGTATTTAAATTCATAATCATTTTAGTTTTATACTAACATTGAGACCTCTAAACTAAAAGCCTGTTAATCATCCCACAATAAAATTATAATATTGGAATATGATATTATTGAAGAAAGAAAAATGTTTATTAAAACTTATTTTATAACGAAGGCACGGATAATATTTATAGACGTGGGAACTATTTAGATAATAAAGAACAAATCTCCTTAAAGTTGATAATACCAAGCACGAATAGCATTGGCTAACGGAAAAATATGACTTGCTAAATCACAAAGGAAATATTTGCGTTGTACTAGTTCATCACAACACCCCGGAGTTGGTTGTGTAACAGGTTCATTATCCGTCAAAGCCATGACTATGACCATGGAAATAACTAAAACTCCATAAAAACTTCATATGTTGTGCCTTAAAAGAGAATGAATATTAATTGAAACTCTTCGATTTGAGATATGAAGTCATGATATGTTTGGTATTTATAGATGTTAAAAATGAATTTAACCATTTTCAAAATATTTTGGAATAATTTGTATATAAAACCAACTCTTTAATATATATATTTTACTATACATTTGTTTATTATCCTGTTAATATTTGCAGTATTCGACTCGACTCGTCTCAATCACACCACTACTAATAATAATAAAGCCCACGAAGAATAATTATATGGAATTCAAAATAGAAGATAAATTTAATTAAGTACCATCTTATTAATCACAGGGTCATTGACATCTAACGTCCATTTAAACGTTGTATAAACTACTTAGACGATAAGGGACAAATCTCCTTAAAGTCGATATTACAAGCACGGATAACATTAGCTAGTTGAAAGATATGACTTGCTAAATCACAAAGACAAAATTTGTGTTGTACAAGTTCATCACAACATTCTGGGGTTGGTCGTATAGAAGGGTCCCTGATCGACGGATCACAAAGCCCGACATTGACATTAGAACAATCTTGTTGCGAATATACCTTTTCCGTAAACAACGTCACCATGACCATGGCAATAACTAAAAATCCAAAAAACCTCATAGTTATGTGCAAAAAGAGGATGGATATTGGTAGAACTTAGTAAAATTGAGATATGAAGATACGTAAAGATAATATTCGGTATTTATAGATGTTGGAAAATGTATTAATTTGACATATATTTATAACCGTTATGCATTAAACGAGTAATTAAGCAACATGTAACTTCAACTCACATAACTCTATAAGTTTATAATTTAAGATATAAATGATTACATTTTCAACATCCAACGCAAAAGTTGTTATTTTCACCAATGTACGTCATTGATTTCTTTTTAAAACACGGACACCTAAGGAATTAAGTCAATAGGAATCGAATCTAAAATTTCATTTAGAGAACCCGAAACTCACTCTTCATTGATTCAAAATATGCTTTAGAAATACAATGATATGTTTGGTAAAATAAGCTGGAAGAGAGAGCTCGAAGGATTTGAAAAAAAAAAAAAATCCAAAAAGCTTAAGGGTATATATGTCACAAGTTTCCTAGAGTATTTGCGGAAGAACTATCACTAAGAGAGTGGAGGTAGGTGTTTTCAAATTGTTGGGATTAAACTGTTTGAAAATCAGTTAAAGTTCATTACTACTGCTCATTACTATTGCTCAACTACTGCCCATTTACTACTGCAAATATACCAGTTACTACCGCAAGTATATATTGGTTACTACTGCAAGACTGATGGTTATTACTGCTCAAGACTGTTACAACTGTCCGTCTTCTATTATTACTACATGAAGAGTTTAGATAACTTTAAAATAGAAATTATCTTTTCCTTATTTGTAGTTAATTTACAATTATAGTTATATTACAATTGTAATTGTTTAGTCATTTCCTAGATTTTCTAGGTTAGCCTGAATTAAAAATTAATATATTGAGGCTTATTATTGATATTTTTTATTGTTCTTGTTCATTATAAACAATATTCGTTTAATCAATAAATTTGTAATATCAAAGTGTTTAAATCCGCTGCTAAACTTCTTTGATAGATCAAGATCTTTATTCAAAGTGTAGTTGCGTTTACATAACTTATTTGATCCTGACAAGTGGTATCACCGAAGCAACGAAACGTCCTACATCCTCATTCTCCTCCAAGTAAACGATAACAATCCACATTCTTTGTTCAAGTCAAGTTCGATTGTTTTTCTTCTTTTCGTCAAATTTTGATGCATTTCCTAGGTAGATGTTGATTTATGTCGAAAAAACCACGTGCACTAATGGGTCCAACTTAAAGATCTGTTTCGGGCCCAGTCCATCAAGCTTACATAGGCCCAATTGAATAAAAAATAATTAAAAATATTATATGACAGATGTCTAAGTTTAATGATGTATTTCACCCTTTTAATTATTTTTTATGGTATTTAAATTCATAATCGTTTTAGTTTTATACTAACATGGAGACCTCTAAACTAAAAGCCTGTTAATCATCCCACAATAAAATTATAATATTGGAATATGATATTATTGAAGAAAAAAAATGTTTATTAAAACTTATTTTATAACGAAGGCACGGATAATATTTATAGACGTGGGAACTATTTAGATAATAAAGAACAAATCTCCTTAAAGTTGATAATACCAAGCACGAATAGCATTGGCTAACGGAAAAATATGACTTGCTAAATCACAAAGGAAATATTTGCGTTGTACTAGTTCATCACAACACCCCGGAGTTGGTTGTGTAACAGGTTCATTATCCGTCAAAGCCATGACTATGACCATGGAAATAACTAAAACTCCATAAAAACTTCATATGTTGTGCCTTAAAAGAGAATGAATATTAATTGAAACTCTTCGATTTGAGATATGAAGTCATGTAAAGATATGTTTGGTATTTATAGATGTTAAAAATGAATTTAACCATTTTCAAAATATTTTGGAATAATTTGTATATAAAACCAACTCTTTAATATATATATTTTACTATACATTTGTTTATTATCTTGTTAATATTTGCAGTATTCGACTCGACTCGTCTCAATCACACCACTACTAATAATAATAAAGCCCACGAAGAATAATTATATGGAATTCAAAATAGAAGATAAATTTAATTAAGTACCATCTTATTAATCACAGGGTCATTGACATCTAACGTCCATTTAAACGTTGTATAAACTACTTAGACGATAAGGGACAAATCTCCTTAAAGTCGATATTACAAGCACGGATAACATTAGCTAGTTGAAAGATATGACTTGCTAAATCACAAAGACAAAATTTGTGTTGTACAAGTTCATCACAACATTCTGGGGTTGGTCGTATAGAAGGGTCCCTGATCGACGGATCACAAAGCCCGACATTGACATTAGAACAATCTTGTTGCGAATATACCTTTTCCGTAAACAACGTCACCATGACCATGGCAATAACTAAAACTCCAAAAAACCTCATAGTTATGTGCAAAAAGAGGATGGATATTGGTAGAACTTAGTAAAATTGAGATATGAAGATACGTAAAGATAATATTCGGTATTTATAGATGTTGGAAAATGTATTAATTTGACATATATTTATAACCGTTATGCATTAAACGAGTAATTAAGCAACATGTAACTTCAACTCACATAACTCTATAAGTTTATAATTTAAGATATAAATGATTACATTTTCAACATCCAACGCAAAAGTTGTTATTTTCACCAATGTACGTCATTGATTTCTTTTTAAAACACGGACACCTAAGGAATTAAGTCAATAGGAATCGAATCTAAAATTTCATTTAGAGAACCCGAAACTCACTCTTCATTGATTCAAAATATGCTCTAGAAATACAATGATATGTTTGGTAAAATAAGCTGGAAGATAGAGCTCGAAGGATTTGAAAAAAAAAAAAAAATCCAAAAAGCTTAAGGGTATATATGTCACAAGTTTCCTAGAGTATTTGCGGAAGAACTATCACTAAGAGAGTGGAGGTAGGTGTTTTCAAATTGTTGGGATTAAACTGTTTGAAAATCAGTTAAAGTTCATTACTACTGCTCATTACTATTGCTCAACTACTGCCCATTTACTACTGCAAATATACCAGTTACTACCGCAAGTATATATTGGTTACTACTGCAAGACTGATGGTTATTACTGCTCAAGACTGTTACAAATGTCCGTCTTCTATTATTACTACATGAAGAGTTTAGATAACTTTAAAATAGAAATTATCTTTTCCTTATTTGTAGTTAATTTACAATTATAGTTATATTACAATTGTAATTGTTTAGTCATTTCCTAGATTTTCTAGGTTAGCCTGAAGGTCTATAAATACATAGATCCTTGTATTAAGAAAAACACGTATATTGATCGATCATTAAAAATTAATATATTGAGGCTTATTATTGATATTTGTTATTGTTCTTGTTCATTATAAACAATATTCGTTTAATCAATAAATTTGTAATATCAAAGTGTTTAAATCCGCTGCTAAACTTCTTTGATAGATCAAGATCTTTATTCAAAGTGTAGTTGCGTTTACATAACTTATTTGATCCTGACAAGTGGTATCACCGAAGCAACGAAACGTCCTACATCCTCATTCTCCTCCAAGTAAACGATAACAATCCACATTCTTTGTTCAAGTCAAGTTCGATTGTTTTTCTTCTTTTCTTCAAATTTTGATGCATTTCCTAGGTAGATGTTGATTTATGTCGAAAAACCACTTGCACTAATGGGTCCAACTTAAAGATCTGTTTCGGGCCCAGTCCATCAAGCTTACATAGGCCCAATTGAATAAAAAATAATTAAAAATATTATATGACAGATATCTAAGTTTAATGATGTATTTCACCCTTTTAATTATTTTTTATGGTATTTAAATTCATAATCGTTTTAGTTTTATACTAACATTGAGACCTCTAAACTAAAAGCCTGTTAATCATCCCACAATAAAATATTAATATTGAAATATGATATTATTGATGAAAGAAAATGTTTATTAAAACTTATTTTATAACGAAGGCACGGATAATATTTATAGACGTGGGAACTATTTAGATAATAAAGAACAAATCTCCTTAAAGTTGATAATACCAAGCACGAATAGCATTGGCTAACGGAAAAATATGACTTGCTAAATCACAAAGGAAATATTTGCGTTGTACTAGTTCATCACAACACCCCGGAGTTGGTTGTGTAACAGGTTCATTATCCGTCAAAGCCATGACTATGACCATGGAAATAACTAAAACTCCATAAAAACTTCATATGTTGTGCCTTAAAAGAGAATGAATATTAATTGAAACTCTTCGATTTGAGATATGAAGTCATGTAAAGATATGTTTGGTATTTATAGATGTTAAAAATGAATTTAACCATTTTCAAAATATTTTGGAATAATTTGTATATAAAACCAACTCTTTAATATATATATTTTACTATACATTTGTTTATTATCTTGTTAATATTTGCAGTATTCGACTCGACTCGTCTCAATCACACCACTACTAATAATAATAAAGCCCACGAAGAATAATTATATGGAATTCAAAATAGAAGATAAATTTAATTAAGTACCATCTTATTAATCACAGGGTCATTGACATCTAACGTCCATTTAAACGTTGTATAAACTACTTAGACGATAAGGGACAAATCTCCTTAAAGTCGATATTACAAGCACGGATAACATTAGCTAGTTGAAAGATATGACTTGCTAAATCACAAAGACAAAATTTGTGTTGTACAAGTTCATCACAACATTCTGGGGTTGGTCGTATAGAAGGGTCCCTGATCGACGGATCACAAAGCCCGACATTGACATTAGAACAATCTTGTTGCGAATATACCTTTTCCGTAAACAACGTCACCATGACCATGGCAATAACTAAAACTCCAAAAAACCTCATAGTTATGTGCAAAAAGAGGATGGATATTGGTAGAACTTAGTAAAATTGAGATATGAAGATACGTAAAGATAATATTCGGTATTTATAGATGTTGGAAAATGTATTAATTTGACATATATTTATAACCGTTATGCATTAAACGAGTAATTAAGCAACATGTAACTTCAACTCACATAACTCTATAAGTTTATAATTTAAGATATAAATGATTACATTTTCAACATCCAACGCAAAAGTTGTTATTTTCACCAATGTACGTCATTGATTTCTTTTTAAAACACGGACACCTAAGGAATTAAGTCAATAGGAATCGAATCTAAAATTTCATTTAGAGAACCCGAAACTCACTCTTCATTGATTCAAAATATGCTTTAGAAATACAATGATATGTTTGGTAAAATAAGCTGGAAGAGAGAGCTCGAAGGATTTGAAAAAAAAAAAAAAATCCAAAAAGCTTAAGGGTATATATGTCACAAGTTTCCTAGAGTATTTGCGGAAGAACTATCACTAAGAGAGTGGAGGTAGGTGTTTTCAAATTGTTGGGATTAAACTGTTTGAAAATCAGTTAAAGTTCATTACTACTGCTCATTACTATTGCTCAACTACTGCCCATTTACTACTGCAAATATACCAGTTACTACCGCAAGTATATATTGGTTACTACTGCAAGACTGATGGTTATTACTGCTCAAGACTGTTACAACTGTCCGTCTTCTATTATTACTACATGAAGAGTTTAGATAACTTTAAAATAGAAATTATCTTTTCCTTATTTGTAGTTAATTTACAATTATAGTTATATTACAATTGTAATTGTTTAGTCATTTCCTAGATTTTCTAGGTTAGCCTGAATTAAAAATTAATATATTGAGGCTTATTATTGATATTTGTTATTGTTCTTGTTCATTATAAACAATATTCGTTTAATCAATAAATTTGTAATATCAAAGTGTTTAAATCCGCTGCTAAACTTCTTTGATAGATCAAGATCTTTATTCAAAGTGTAGTTGCGTTTACATAACTTATTTGATCCTGACAAGTGGTATCACCGAAGCAACGAAACGTCCTACATCCTCATTCTCCTCCAAGTAAACGATAACAATCCACATTCTTTGTTCAAGTCAAGTTCGATTGTTTTTCTTCTTTTCGTCAAATTTTGATGCATTTCCTAGGTAGATGTTGATTTATGTCGAAAAACCACGTGCACTAATGGGTCCAACTTAAAGATCTGTTTCGGGCCCAGTCCATCAAGCTTACATAGGCCCAATTGAATAAAAAATAATTAAAAATATTATATGACAGATGTCTAAGTTTAATGATGTATTTCACCCTTTTAATTATTTTTTATGGTATTTAAATTCATAATCGTTTTAGTTTTATACTAACATGGAGACCTCTAAACTAAAAGCCTGTTAATCATCCCACAATAAAATTATAATATTGGAATATGATATTATTGAAGAAAAAAAATGTTTATTAAAACTTATTTTATAACGAAGGCACGGATAATATTTATAGACGTGGGAACTATTTAGATAATAAAGAACAAATCTCCTTAAAGTTGATAATACCAAGCACGAATAGCATTGGCTAACGGAAAAATATGACTTGCTAAATCACAAAGGAAATATTTGCGTTGTACTAGTTCATCACAACACCCCGGAGTTGGTTGTGTAACAGGTTCATTATCCGTCAAAGCCATGACTATGACCATGGAAATAACTAAAACTCCATAAAAACTTCATATGTTGTGCCTTAAAAGAGAATGAATATTAATTGAAACTCTTCGATTTGAGATATGAAGTCATGTAAAGATATGTTTGGTATTTATAGATGTTAAAAATGAATTTAACCATTTTCAAAATATTTTGGAATAATTTGTATATAAAACCAACTCTTTAATATATATATTTTACTATACATTTGTTTATTATCTTGTTAATATTTGCAGTATTCGACTCGACTCGTCTCAATCACACCACTACTAATAATAATAAAGCCCACGAAGAATAATTATATGGAATTCAAAATAGAAGATAAATTTAATTAAGTACCATCTTATTAATCACAGGGTCATTGACATCTAACGTCCATTTAAACGTTGTATAAACTACTTAGACGATAAGGGACAAATCTCCTTAAAGTCGATATTACAAGCACGGATAACATTAGCTAGTTGAAAGATATGACTTGCTAAATCACAAAGACAAAATTTGTGTTGTACAAGTTCATCACAACATTCTGGGGTTGGTCGTATAGAAGGGTCCCTGATCGACGGATCACAAAGCCCGACATTGACATTAGAACAATCTTGTTGCGAATATACCTTTTCCGTAAACAACGTCACCATGACCATGGCAATAACTAAAACTCCAAAAAACCTCATAGTTATGTGCAAAAAGAGGATGGATATTGGTAGAACTTAGTAAAATTGAGATATGAAGATACGTAAAGATAATATTCGGTATTTATAGATGTTGGAAAATGTATTAATTTGACATATATTTATAACCGTTATGCATTAAACGAGTAATTAAGCAACATGTAACTTCAACTCACATAACTCTATAAGTTTATAATTTAAGATATAAATGATTACATTTTCAACATCCAACGCAAAAGTTGTTATTTTCACCAATGTACGTCATTGATTTCTTTTTAAAACACGGACACCTAAGGAATTAAGTCAATAGGAATCGAATCTAAAATTTCATTTAGAGAACCCGAAACTCACTCTTCATTGATTCAAAATATGCTCTAGAAATACAATGATATGTTTGGTAAAATAAGCTGGAAGATAGAGCTCGAAGGATTTGAAAAAAAAAAAAAATCCAAAAAGCTTAAGGGTATATATGTCACAAGTTTCCTAGAGTATTTGCGGAAGAACTATCACTAAGAGAGTGGAGGTAGGTGTTTTCAAATTGTTGGGATTAAACTGTTTGAAAATCAGTTAAAGTTCATTACTACTGCTCATTACTATTGCTCAACTACTGCCCATTTACTACTGCAAATATACCAGTTACTACCGCAAGTATATATTGGTTACTACTGCAAGACTGATGGTTATTACTGCTCAAGACTGTTACAACTGTCCGTCTTCTATTATTACTACATGAAGAGTTTAGATAACTTTAAAATAGAAATTATCTTTTCCTTATTTGTAGTTAATTTACAATTATAGTTATATTACAATTGTAATTGTTTAGTCATTTCCTAGATTTTCTAGGTTAGCCTGAATTAAAAATTAATATATTGAGGCTTATTATTGATATTTGTTATTGTTCTTGTTCATTATAAACAATATTCGTTTAATCAATAAATTTGTAATATCAAAGTGTTTAAATCCGCTGCTAAACTTCTTTGATAGATCAAGATCTTTATTCAAAGTGTAGTTGCGTTTACATAACTTATTTGATCCTGACAAGTGGTATCACCGAAGCAACGAAACGTCCTACATCCTCATTCTCCTCCAAGTAAACGATAACAATCCACATTCTTTGTTCAAGTCAAGTTCGATTGTTTTTCTTCTTTTCGTCAAATTTTGATGCATTTCCTAGGTAGATGTTGATTTATGTCGAAAAACCACGTGCACTAATGGGTCCAACTTAAAGATCTGTTTCGGGCCCAGTCCATCAAGCTTACATAGGCCCAATTGAATAAAAAATAATTAAAAATATTATATGACAGATGTCTAAGTTTAATGATGTAGTTCACCCTTTTAATTATTTTTTATGGTATTTAAATTCATAATCGTTTTAGTTTTATACTAACATGGAGACCTCTAAACTAAAAGCCTGTTAATCATCCCACAATAAAATTATAATATTGGAATATGATATTATTGAAGAAAAAAAATGTTTATTAAAACTTATTTTATAACGAAGGCACGGATAATATTTATAGACGTGGGAACTATTTAGATAATAAAGAACAAATCTCCTTAAAGTTGATAATACCAAGCACGAATAGCATTGGCTAACGGAAAAATATGACTTGCTAAATCACAAAGGAAATATTTGCGTTGTACTAGTTCATCACAACACCCCGGAGTTGGTTGTGTAACAGGTTCATTATCCGTCAAAGCCATGACTATGACCATGGAAATAACTAAAACTCCATAAAAACTTCATATGTTGTGCCTTAAAAGAGAATGAATATTAATTGAAACTCTTCGATTTGAGATATGAAGTCATGTAAAGATATGTTTGGTATTTATAGATGTTAAAAATGAATTTAACCATTTTCAAAATATTTTGGAATAATTTGTATATAAAACCAACTCTTTAATATATATATTTTACTATACATTTGTTTATTATCTTGTTAATATTTGCAGTATTCGACTCGACTCGTCTCAATCACACCACTACTAATAATAATAAAGCCCACGAAGAATAATTATATGGAATTCAAAATAGAAGATAAATTTAATTAAGTACCATCTTATTAATCACAGGGTCATTGACATCTAACGTCCATTTAAACGTTGTATAAACTACTTAGACGATAAGGGACAAATCTCCTTAAAGTCGATATTACAAGCACGGATAACATTAGCTAGTTGAAAGATATGACTTGCTAAATCACAAAGACAAAATTTGTGTTGTACAAGTTCATCACAACATTCTGGGGTTGGTCGTATAGAAGGGTCCCTGATCGACGGATCACAAAGCCCGACATTGACATTAGAACAATCTTGTTGCGAATATACCTTTTCCGTAAACAACGTCACCATGACCATGGCAATAACTAAAACTCCAAAAAACCTCATAGTTATGTGCAAAAAGAGGATGGATATTGGTAGAACTTAGTAAAATTGAGATATGAAGATACGTAAAGATAATATTCGGTATTTATAGATGTTGGAAAATGTATTAATTTGACATATATTTATAACCGTTATGCATTAAACGAGTAATTAAGCAACATGTAACTTCAACTCACATAACTCTATAAGTTTATAATTTAAGATATAAATGATTACATTTTCAACATCCAACGCAAAAGTTGTTATTTTCACCAATGTACGTCATTGATTTCTTTTTAAAACACGGACACCTAAGGAATTAAGTCAATAGGAATCGAATCTAAAATTTCATTTAGAGAACCCGAAACTCACTCTTCATTGATTCAAAATATGCTCTAGAAATACAATGATATGTTTGGTAAAATAAGCTGGAAGATAGAGCTCGAAGGATTTGAAAAAAAAAAAAAATCCAAAAAGCTTAAGGGTATATATGTCACAAGTTTCCTAGAGTATTTGCGGAAGAACTATCACTAAGAGAGTGGAGGTAGGTGTTTTCAAATTGTTGGGATTAAACTGTTTGAAAATCAGTTAAAGTTCATTACTACTGCTCATTACTATTGCTCAACTACTGCCCATTTACTACTGCAAATATACCAGTTACTACCGCAAGTATATATTGGTTACTACTGCAAGACTGATGGTTATTACTGCTCAAGACTGTTACAACTGTCCGTCTTCTATTATTACTACATGAAGAGTTTAGATAACTTTAAAATAGAAATTATCTTTTCCTTATTTGTAGTTAATTTACAATTATAGTTATATTACAATTGTAATTGTTTAGTCATTTCCTAGATTTTCTAGGTTAGCCTGAATTAAAAATTAATATATTGAGGCTTATTATTGATATTTGTTATTGTTCTTGTTCATTATAAACAATATTCGTTTAATCAATAAATTTGTAATATCAAAGTGTTTAAATCCGCTGCTAAACTTCTTTGATAGATCAAGATCTTTATTCAAAGTGTAGTTGCGTTTACATAACTTATTTGATCCTGACAAGTGGTATCACCGAAGCAACGAAACGTCCTACATCCTCATTCTCCTCCAAGTAAACGATAACAATCCACATTCTTTGTTCAAGTCAAGTTCGATTGTTTTTCTTCTTTTCGTCAAATTTTGATGCATTTCCTAGGTAGATGTTGATTTATGTCGAAAAACCACGTGCACTAATGGGTCCAACTTAAAGATCTGTTTCGGGCCCAGTCCATCAAGCTTACATAGGCCCAATTGAATAAAAAATAATTAAAAATATTATATGACAGATGTCTAAGTTTAATGATGTAGTTCACCCTTTTAATTATTTTTTATGGTATTTAAATTCATAATCGTTTTAGTTTTATACTAACATGGAGACCTCTAAACTAAAAGCCTGTTAATCATCCCACAATAAAATTATAATATTGGAATATGATATTATTGAAGAAAAAAAATGTTTATTAAAACTTATTTTATAACGAAGGCACGGATAATATTTATAGACGTGGGAACTATTTAGATAATAAAGAACAAATCTCCTTAAAGTTGATAATACCAAGCACGAATAGCATTGGCTAACGGAAAAATATGACTTGCTAAATCACAAAGGAAATATTTGCGTTGTACTAGTTCATCACAACACCCCGGAGTTGGTTGTGTAACAGGTTCATTATCCGTCAAAGCCATGACTATGACCATGGAAATAACTAAAACTCCATAAAAACTTCATATGTTGTGCCTTAAAAGAGAATGAATATTAATTGAAACTCTTCGATTTGAGATATGAAGTCATGTAAAGATATGTTTGGTATTTATAGATGTTAAAAATGAATTTAACCATTTTCAAAATATTTTGGAATAATTTGTATATAAAACCAACTCTTTAATATATATATTTTACTATACATTTGTTTATTATCTTGTTAATATTTGCAGTATTCGACTCGACTCGTCTCAATCACACCACTACTAATAATAATAAAGCCCACGAAGAATAATTATATGGAATTCAAAATAGAAGATAAATTTAATTAAGTACCATCTTATTAATCACAGGGTCATTGACATCTAACGTCCATTTAAACGTTGTATAAACTACTTAGACGATAAGGGACAAATCTCCTTAAAGTCGATATTACAAGCACGGATAACATTAGCTAGTTGAAAGATATGACTTGCTAAATCACAAAGACAAAATTTGTGTTGTACAAGTTCATCACAACATTCTGGGGTTGGTCGTATAGAAGGGTCCCTGATCGACGGATCACAAAGCCCGACATTGACATTAGAACAATCTTGTTGCGAATATACCTTTTCCGTAAACAACGTCACCATGACCATGGCAATAACTAAAACTCCAAAAAACCTCATAGTTATGTGCAAAAAGAGGATGGATATTGGTAGAACTTAGTAAAATTGAGATATGAAGATACGTAAAGATAATATTCGGTATTTATAGATGTTGGAAAATGTATTAATTTGACATATATTTATAACCGTTATGCATTAAACGAGTAATTAAGCAACATGTAACTTCAACTCACATAACTCTATAAGTTTATAATTTAAGATATAAATGATTACATTTTCAACATCCAACGCAAAAGTTGTTATTTTCACCAATGTACGTCATTGATTTCTTTTTAAAACACGGACACCTAAGGAATTAAGTCAATAGGAATCGAATCTAAAATTTCATTTAGAGAACCCGAAACTCACTCTTCATTGATTCAAAATATGCTCTAGAAATACAATGATATGTTTGGTAAAATAAGCTGGAAGATAGAGCTCGAAGGATTTGAAAAAAAAAAAAAATCCAAAAAGCTTAAGGGTATATATGTCACAAGTTTCCTAGAGTATTTGCGGAAGAACTATCACTAAGAGAGTGGAGGTAGGTGTTTTCAAATTGTTGGGATTAAACTGTTTGAAAATCAGTTAAAGTTCATTACTACTGCTCATTACTATTGCTCAACTACTGCCCATTTACTACTGCAAATATACCAGTTACTACCGCAAGTATATATTGGTTACTACTGCAAGACTGATGGTTATTACTGCTCAAGACTGTTACAAATGTCCGTCTTCTATTATTACTACATGAAGAGTTTAGATAACTTTAAAATAGAAATTATCTTTTCCTTATTTGTAGTTAATTTACAATTATAGTTATATTACAATTGTAATTGTTTAGTCATTTCCTAGATTTTCTAGGTTAGCCTGAAGGTCTATAAATACATAGATCCTTGTATTAAGAAAAACACGTATTTTGATCGATCATTAAAAATTAATATATTGAGGCTTATTATTGATATTTGTTATTGTTCTTGTTCATTATAAACAATATTCGTTTAATCAATAAATTTGTAATATCAAAGTGTTTAAATCCGCTGCTAAACTTCTTTGATAGATCAAGATCTTTATTCAAAGTGTAGTTGCGTTTACATAACTTATTTGATCCTGACAAGTGGTATCACCGAAGCAACGAAACGTCCTACATCCTCATTCTCCTCCAAGTAAACGATAACAATCCACATTCTTTGTTCAAGTCAAGTTCGATTGTTTTTCTTCTTTTCGTCAAATTTTGATGCATTTCCTAGGTAGATGTTGATTTATGTCGAAAAACCACGTGCACTAATGGGTCCAACTTAAAGATCTGTTTCGGGCCCAGTCCATCAAGCTTACATAGGCCCAATTGAATAAAAAATAATTAAAAATATTATATGACAGATGTCTAAGTTTAATGATGTATTTCACCCTTTTAATTATTTTTTATGGTATTTAAATTCATAATCGTTTTAGTTTTATACTAACATGGAGACCTCTAAACTAAAAGCCTGTTAATCATCCCACAATAAAATTATAATATTGGAATATGATATTATTGAAGAAAAAAAATGTTTATTAAAACTTATTTTATAACGAAGGCACGGATAATATTTATAGACGTGGGAACTATTTAGATAATAAAGAACAAATCTCCTTAAAGTTGATAATACCAAGCACGAATAGCATTGGCTAACGGAAAAATATGACTTGCTAAATCACAAAGGAAATATTTGCGTTGTACTAGTTCATCACAACACCCCGGAGTTGGTTGTGTAACAGGTTCATTATCCGTCAAAGCCATGACTATGACCATGGAAATAACTAAAACTCCATAAAAACTTCATATGTTGTGCCTTAAAAGAGAATGAATATTAATTGAAACTCTTCGATTTGAGATATGAAGTCATGTAAAGATATGTTTGGTATTTATAGATGTTAAAAATGAATTTAACCATTTTCAAAATATTTTGGAATAATTTGTATATAAAACCAACTCTTTAATATATATATTTTACTATACATTTGTTTATTATCTTGTTAATATTTGCAGTATTCGACTCGACTCGTCTCAATCACACCACTACTAATAATAATAAAGCCCACGAAGAATAATTATATGGAATTCAAAATAGAAGATAAATTTAATTAAGTACCATCTTATTAATCACAGGGTCATTGACATCTAACGTCCATTTAAACGTTGTATAAACTACTTAGACGATAAGGGACAAATCTCCTTAAAGTCGATATTACAAGCACGGATAACATTAGCTAGTTGAAAGATATGACTTGCTAAATCACAAAGACAAAATTTGTGTTGTACAAGTTCATCACAACATTCTGGGGTTGGTCGTATAGAAGGGTCCCTGATCGACGGATCACAAAGCCCGACATTGACATTAGAACAATCTTGTTGCGAATATACCTTTTCCGTAAACAACGTCACCATGACCATGGCAATAACTAAAACTCCAAAAAACCTCATAGTTATGTGCAAAAAGAGGATGGATATTGGTAGAACTTAGTAAAATTGAGATATGAAGATACGTAAAGATAATATTCGGTATTTATAGATGTTGGAAAATGTATTAATTTGACATATATTTATAACCGTTATGCATTAAACGAGTAATTAAGCAACATGTAACTTCAACTCACATAACTCTATAAGTTTATAATTTAAGATATAAATGATTACATTTTCAACATCCAACGCAAAAGTTGTTATTTTCACCAATGTACGTCATTGATTTCTTTTTAAAACACGGACACCTAAGGAATTAAGTCAATAGGAATCGAATCTAAAATTTCATTTAGAGAACCCGAAACTCACTCTTCATTGATTCAAAATATGCTCTAGAAATACAATGATATGTTTGGTAAAATAAGCTGGAAGATAGAGCTCGAAGGATTTGAAAAAAAAAAAAATCCAAAAAGCTTAAGGGTATATATGTCACAAGTTTCCTAGAGTATTTGCGGAAGAACTATCACTAAGAGAGTGGAGGTAGGTGTTTTCAAATTGTTGGGATTAAACTGTTTGAAAATCAGTTAAAGTTCATTACTACTGCTCATTACTATTGCTCAACTACTGCCCATTTACTACTGCAAATATACCAGTTACTACCGCAAGTATATATTGGTTACTACTGCAAGACTGATGGTTATTACTGCTCAAGACTGTTACAAATGTCCGTCTTCTATTATTACTACATGAAGAGTTTAGATAACTTTAAAATAGAAATTATCTTTTCCTTATTTGTAGTTAATTTACAATTATAGTTATATTACAATTGTAATTGTTTAGTCATTTCCTAGATTTTCTAGGTTAGCCTGAAGGTCTATAAATACATAGATCCTTGTATTAAGAAAAACACGTATTTTGATCGATCATTAAAAATTAATATATTGAGGCTTATTATTGATATTTGTTATTGTTCTTGTTCATTATAAACAATATTCGTTTAATCAATAAATTTGTAATATCAAAGTGTTTAAATCCGCTGCTAAACTTCTTTGATAGATCAAGATCTTTATTCAAAGTGTAGTTGCGTTTACATAACTTATTTGATCCTGACAAGTGGTATCACCGAAGCAACGAAACGTCCTACATCCTCATTCTCCTCCAAGTAAACGATAACAATCCACATTCTTTGTTCAAGTCAAGTTCGATTGTTTTTCTTCTTTTCTTCAAATTTTGATGCATTTCCTAGGTAGATGTTGATTTATGTCGAAAAACCACTTGCACTAATGGGTCCAACTTAAAGATCTGTTTCGGGCCCAGTCCATCAAGCTTACATAGGCCCAATTGAATAAAAAATAATTAAAAATATTATATGACAGATATCTAAGTTTAATGATGTATTTCACCCTTTTAATTATTTTTTATGGTATTTAAATTCATAATCGTTTTAGTTTTATACTAACATTGAGACCTCTAAACTAAAAGCCTGTTAATCATCCCACAATAAAATATTAATATTGAAATATGATATTATTGATGAAAGAAAATGTTTATTAAAACTTATTTTATAACGAAGGCACGGATAATATTTATAGACGTGGGAACTATTTAGATAATAAAGAACAAATCTCCTTAAAGTTGATAATACCAAGCACGAATAGCATTGGCTAACGGAAAAATATGACTTGCTAAATCACAAAGGAAATATTTGCGTTGTACTAGTTCATCACAACACCCCGGAGTTGGTTGTGTAACAGGTTCATTATCCGTCAAAGCCATGACTATGACCATGGAAATAACTAAAACTCCATAAAAACTTCATATGTTGTGCCTTAAAAGAGAATGAATATTAATTGAAACTCTTCGATTTGAGATATGAAGTCATGTAAAGATATGTTTGGTATTTATAGATGTTAAAAATGAATTTAACCATTTTCAAAATATTTTGGAATAATTTGTATATAAAACCAACTCTTTAATATATATATTTTACTATACATTTGTTTATTATCTTGTTAATATTTGCAGTATTCGACTCGACTCGTCTCAATCACACCACTACTAATAATAATGAAGCCCACGAAGAATAATTATATGGAATTCAAAATAGAAGATAAATTTAATTAAGTACCATCTTATTAATCACAGGGTCATTGACATCTAACGTACATTTAAACGTTGTATAAACTACTTAGACGATAAGGGACAAATCTCCTTAAAGTCGATATTACAAGCACGGATAACATTAGCTAGTTGAAAGATATGACTTGCTAAATCACAAAGACAAAATTTGTGTTGTACAAGTTCATCACAACATTCTGGGGTTGGTCGTATAGAAGGGTCCCTGATCGACGGATCACAAAGCCCGACATTGACATTAGAACAATCTTGTTGCGAATATACCTTTTCCGTAAACAACGTCACCATGACCATGGCAATAACTAAAACTCCAAAAAACCTCATAGTTATGTGCAAAAAGAGGATGGATATTGGTAGAACTTAGTAAAATTGAGATATGAAGTTATGTAAATATAATATTCGGTATTTATAGATGTTGAAAAATGTATTAATTGGACATATATTTATAACCGTTATGCATTAAAAGAGTAATTAAGCAACATGTAACTTAACTCACATAACTCTCTTTACGTTTCTATAGTTTCAGAGCTAAATGAAAATATTTTCGACATCTAAAACAAAAGTTGTTATTTTCACCAATGTACTGTGTACATCATTGATTTTTGTTTAAAGACGGATAACCGAAGAATGAAGTTAATTATAATCGAATCTACAACTTCATTTAGCTATAAGCTTTAGTATTATGATTATCAAATTCTTTATTTTTCTATGCATTTGCTTATTGGTTTGTTAATCTTGATTCTTATCGAAAACCTTTCATTTTGCACAGTTGGATCGGGCCTATAAAAACGGGCTTAAACCAAAAGATCATTTTCAAGCCCAGTCAAACAAAGGTACTATCAGGCATCAGCCCAGATGAATAAAAATTCATTAAAACTCTATATGATACCGATTTCAAGTTTGATGGTGTATTCGTTCTGGAGGTGTCCATAATTGGGTTTCGAAATGAAAATCGAGTTAATCAAACTGAACAAAAACCGAAATAAAACGATACCGATCAATAATTTGGTTTTCAACCGAACCGAATTAGATTTTTTGTTATGGTTTGATTAAGAAAACCGAAAAATCCGAAATATAAACCTTAAATTATACATAAATTTGATAAAAAGTTCATTTTTTGGTAAAAGTTTAAGATTTTTGAAAAAGTTGTATTTTTATTATAAATCAAAAATCAAACCGAATTAGATTATGGATTCTGATTTGGTTTTCTACATATTTAGTTTGATTTAGTTCGGTTTTTGGTTTGTACCTAGGAAAGCAAAAGCAAGGAGAAAAAGAAAAAACACGAACCAAGGAACCCGAAACATGAACCATTGAACACCCCTATTACAAGCACGAATAACATTAGATAATTGAAAGATATGACTTGCTAAATCACATCAACAAAATTTGTGTTGAATTAATTTATCACAATATTGTGGGGTTGGTCGTATAGTAGGGTCCTTGATCGACGGATCACAAGTCCGATATTGACATTGGAACAATCTTGTTGCGAATGAACTTTTTCCGTGAACAACGTCACCATAACCATGACAATATTTGGTATTTATAGATGTTGAAAAGTATATTAATCGGGCATATACCTATAAATGTCATGTATTAAATAGGTAATTAAGCAATATGTAACTTCAACATCGATTTCTTTTTGAAGGACGGACACCAAATGAATGAAGTCGATAAGAATCGATTCTAAAACTTCACTTAGAGACCCCAAAACTCATTTCTAATTGATTCAAAATATGCACCACAAATTCGATAAAGTGCATCAACTAAATGAGTGGTTACAAGAAATATATTCTTACCTTTTACTTTTTGTGTTACGCTATTTTATAAAATAATAACGTCTTATTTATGTTATTTTTTTATTTTGAGTTTAGCTTATTTTTTGGATTGTGTTATTTTTTATTTTTTTTAAGTTAAACTATTAAATAAAGTAATTATTTATTGATTTCTATTGACCTTGGTTTTTAATTCTATATTTTTCTTTTTGTCTTACTTTTTAACTTTTCTTAGTTTTATGTTAGTTTTTGTTTTCAGGCTATCGATTAAAATATAATTTTTTTAAACCACGTAACGCGCGGATATTAAAGCTCGTTATTTAACAAAGTTGATATGACCTCCATTTAGACAATGCATTATCTTATTTAGAGAATAATGGACAAATCTCCTTAAATTCAAATATTACAAGATCGTATCACATTAGCTAACGGAAAGATATGTGTTTCTAAATCACAAAGACAGTACTTGTGTTGCGCTAGTTCATCACAACATTCTGGTGTTGGTCGTTTAAGAGGGTCCTTCATTGATGATTCACACAACCCGATATTGACATTAGAGCAGTCTTGCTCCGAATGTACGTAATCTGTTAGCAACATCACCATAACTATGGCAGTGATTAGAACTCCAAAAACCTTCATAAATTAGGCACAAAAGAATGATGAATGAGTATTAATAAACTTTAGATAAGAATTTATGTAAACTATGTGCGCTATTTATAGATGTTGGAAAATCAGTTTAAAGATTTTCACGATACATTAATTGGACATATTTCTATAACAGTCGTGTATTAAATATTAAATAATAGAGCTAATTACATAAATTGTTCCTACGGTTTACCTAAAATTATGGATTTCGTCCCTAAGTTTAAAACGTTGCATAATTCGTCCATTTTTTGAAACTAATTACACTTTTCGTCCCTAATTTCTAACATACGTCCATTTTAGGGACGAAATGTGTAATTAGTTAACGGAAATTATAACGGAAAATTTTAACTGACATCCATTTTAGGGACGAAAAGGGTAATTAGTTTCCAGAATTTGACGATTTATGCAATGTTAAACTTAGGGACGAAATCCATAATTTTGAATAAACCATACGGACGATTTATGTAATTAACTCAATATTAAATAATAGACTTAATTACATAAATTGTCCCTACGGTTTACCTAAAATTACGGATTTCGTCCCTAAGTTTAAAACGTTGCATAATTCGTCCACTTTTAGAAACTGATTACCCTTTTCGTCCCTAAAATGGATGTCCGTTAATAATTTCCGTTAAAATTATCGCTAACTAATTTCACATTTCGTTCCTAAAATGGATGGCCGTTAGAAATTAGGGACGAAAAACGTAAGTAGTTTTAAAAAATGGACGGTTTATACAACATTCTAAACTTAGGGACGAAATCCGTAATTTTAAATAAACCATAGGGACGATTTATGCAATATTCTAAACTCATTTTAATTCTTCTAACATATATAAGCATCTTTCAATATTCAATGAAAAAATGTTATTTTCACCAATGTACATCACACATTGAACCAAAACTTTCTTTAACTTGTGATAAACTCACTGTTCCTTGATCCGGATTATGCACCGCAAATACAAATGTAAGATTTACGTCAAATACGTTCATCAGTTCGGATAATTCAAGAAATTTAACCAAATTGTCATCTCTTAGATCATTCATGCATGTTTGTCCAAGGGCGGAGCTATATTGATCCGAGCGGGTTCAACTGAATCCGTTGAATTGGAATTTTTTAGAATTTTTAGTATAAGTTTAGCCTTAGTTAGTGTATGAACTCATTGATTTTACATACACACGTAACTAAAATCTAATCATGAACACACTCAAAAAAATTTCTGGCTCCGTCCTTGTTTGTGGAATCATATCACTAACACTTTTGAAAGCTTAAGCGCAAAGCCTAAAATCAGATTTGCAAGAGACGAGATCGTCGAAAAGACAACTATTTGTAGCAAACACATGTGAAAGATCCAAACCTTCCAAACGGACACAAATGTCGTAGTGGTTGTCACAACCTTCGTGGAATCTTTTTTTTCAAACAAACTCAAATAAACGTATACTAATTTACATAAATCAATAATTTATATTAAATTAAGTTTATGTTTTTTTTTATTAGAATTTATTTATTTGGAATTCAAATAAACTATTGTAATCGGTTTAGAGGTTTCGTAATCGAGTTATAGTAGAACTTGTACACGACACACCTATATAGGATGAGGGGTGAGGCCAAATCCTTGTACCGAATTTCCTTTCCGTTAATAATAGTCATCCAAACATTCTCAACTATCGGTTTCTTTTCTTCTTTCTTGTTTGATATCCTACACCATTAACTAATTATTCTTGTATTCTACGGGTTTCCCGGGGTTGTTGACGTCGATATCCCAACAAGTGGTATCAGAGACACAGTTCGTGGTTCTTCTGAAATATCAAACCATGCATATCTAACAAACTTTACGGTAATGCAAGTAACCCAAATAATGCATCTTATTCTTTTTAACCTTTACCTTTTTCCATTTTTCGTAAAGAATGAACATGAGATTATTGCATGATGTATAATGAAAAATAGGCAAACCAGTAATAGTTCGAACAATAGGTAAATTTCATATAGCATCATTGTATTTCTTAATTAATCATCTCTTATCTTTCCACTTCTAGTAGCCAATATGTTGTCGTATTCATATGGCAACTATGATAATTACGTAAATCTCGTCTATCACTACAAATATATTACCACATTCACTTCACGGAATAGAGGAAAATCAATTTGACGAGTTTCATTGTTTGAATGTTTTCATTACAAGCTCGTCACTTTTCTTAGCCACAAGCAAACATCACTTTGTTTATTAACATTTCTTAATATTGCTATTTCACGAGCATATACTAGGAGCGTGGACTAGATCAAAGTTTAAGAACATAATAAGTAGATTGGGGGAGCTTTTATACATACCGTACATAATTATAGTAGGTCTTAATAGAATTGACAAAGGGTTCGTTTTATTGAAACTGTGATACTGAAAAAGATATGCAGCAGTAGAAGTGAAGATCGGAAGTAATCGTTGCACGGTCTTAGTGACTGAAAATGATCTTGACGAATATTAGTCCGTTTCTGGTTTTCTAATTGAAATAATTTTGAAAATCTCTCTTTTAGACGAAAATTCCCAACTCATATATCATGCCGAAACAAAGAGTTGCTAGACTGAGACGTTATAGCAAGTTCTATAAACCATATTAAGGAATAATTCACAAATCTAAGTAACGAAAATTTCAAGAACCTAGACTCGGATTGCTACCCTGAGACGTTATACAAAGAGTTGTTAAAGACGTCTCTTATTAAGTTTTAATGAATACGGTAATTGCCGCACCAAATTCAGAATTCAAACCTTTGAATTGGTTGGCTACGTTGTCAAGCATTAAATTCTAGATTGTAGCACCTTATGGAACCTTTGTACTTGGTGTGAATAACCATTTGAAAAGTCGGCAAATTCATTCGATGATTGTATACTTGAATTGCTGGTCTTTCGTCTGCCTCTACGCACCATTGAATCTTCTGTATCTAAAACATATGATATCTGCAACAAACAAGTCAAACATAATTTACTTTTTCGGAGTTAAAGAGCATTAACGTAACATTATTAAATTAGGACGACAAGCTTGTCAATTGTCATTTAACGTGAATAGGATTTACCTTATGTGTAGTGCAATTTATCTTGCATTCCATTCTGTTTGATATAGTAAGTCCCTCCATCGCATGCATCATTGCAACGTCTTCATCTTCACAAGAATATTTTTTTTTATTTCTGCGTAAATAAGAAGTTCAATATATGATACTGTTAATATCAGAAAAACCAAAATAAAAAACGCGTAAATTGGGTCAAAAAAGTTTAAAAAAAGAGAGTAACAAATAAATGTTTTTGGGGTCAACACCCGACCCGAGCCGTTTCTAACCATGCTAAAAAATGACATTTATTAAAAAGTAATTACCTCTTCAAAAATATCGCGGATTTCTTTTTTCCGGGAACAACTGGAAGGAATGGACTGTTTGGATAGGCTTCAAAACTCGGATCTATCGAAAGAGGAGGTGCTTCTGACATTTCACATCCAGAATCCATTAGCCAAATAGTCAACCTGGTTTGACTATTTGTTTCTGGAATAACCGACTGTAATTAACGACACAAAATTCATTAACAAAAACAGTAGTATAATTGTTTGTACGGAAATAAGACAACAATAGGGGGACGGTATTATACTTACATGAAGAAATTTATAAATATTATCATCATTAACTATAACTCTGGCATTTGCGTTATAGAGTGCATCTACGAATCTCCCCGGTTTTCTCATATGTTCGTATGCATGGAGATGGAGAAGCTTGTTATCAACTTCATCCGTAGCAATTGCTAAAATCTGTTTATAGATTTATGGGCACAAAGTTCAGAGCCATAAATAATTTGGATGAAAAAAAAAAGTAGAGTAGACTAAATGGGTAGGTCGGGAGAGTTGGGTAATGGGTCAAACACTTTATACTGAAATTTGATTTTATTTTTCGAATATTTAATGTCATAAAAATTTTATACTCCCTCCATCCCAAAATTATTGCCCTTAATTTATTCAACATACGGGATAAAACAACCCGAATCGACCCATTGATAAGTAAATGAACAACCTCTACATAACGAACACCACTCGATGCAAAAAGGAAAGTTTTCTTTTATTTTTATTTTTCTATTTCACGAGGAAAATGGTTTTATTCATGACCAACAAAAAAAAGTCAAGTACACTGGTTTAAGAGTAAACCACTGGGAAAACAAGCAAAAGATTGAATACGAAATTGTCACCTGTTTAGAAAGCTTATAAATCAGCTTGTCTAATGTAAAAACAGGAAACGACCAAGTGCCAAGAACTGTTCGACATTCATCTTCATATTTTGTACTATCAACAGCACCACCAAGAAACGTGTAGAGTAGTTCCAAGAATCTAAATCACCACAAACGTAAATCAGAATACAATTTTTTATAAGAGTAAATTAAATGTTTCGTCCTCCAGTTTTATCGAAAATTATGGATCTCGCCCTTTAACTTTTAAAAATTACATCACACGCCCCTATGTTTGGTTATTTCTAACAACTTCATCTTCAGTCACGATGAAATGACTAAAATACCCTTGAGGTCAGGGGAAGAAGACAAGGGCATTTTAGTCATATCCTTGTGACCAAGGACGAAACTGTTACAAACAGCCAAACATAGGGGTGTGTGATGTAGTTTTTCAAGTTAACGGACGTTATACATAACTTTTGACCAAACTCAAAGACTATAAATTTATTTTTCTCTGTACGAAAATATAAAATATTTTTTTAAATTTAGAACACAGATTCAAACCTAGCATATGAACTACTAGATGTTGTATCATTGGAACCCTTCCATTTGTCATTAGCTGAGTTATCCTTTGCTTCCTTCAGTCTTGAGTATAGCGTCTGTAAATTACATTAATAAAACTAAGTAAACACCAATAAAATTGTATCAATCGGTAGTTCGTAAATCATAACACCGTAAGCCTTACTTGATGGAGTCTAAAGAGAACATAAAAGGTGTCATTTCCATAGAAGACGTTAGGGTCATTCACGTTATTATGTGATAAACCAGGAACATATTTCATAAGAGGCTTCGCTGTTACTTTTAAACGTTCTTCCGCTTCACCTTCACTTTCGGCCTTGATATCATGGACCTCGTCATGTTCTTCAGAGGAGTGATCCTCTACATCTGCAGTTTCACTACCCGATCCCTCACCATTTTCAAAAACATTCTCACTGTCGCAAGATGACCTATCTGCTTCGTTGTCTTTAAATGCTGCGAAATTATCTTCTTCAAAATCTCCATTTGGAGATACTTCACCCTCTTCTTTTTCCACCTTTTTCATACAAGAACCGTTTTCTTTATGGACATTTTTGCCCTCACTTTTCGCTACAAGATTGCTAGTTTTTGAAGAATCTGGGCGAGGTGGAACATTAAACATGGGTTCCACAAAAGTAGTCCAAATCTTCATGGCTTTCTCGAAGATTTCAGGGGCGGAATTTAGTGGAATATAATATTTCAGAAGCTGATATAAGTCTTCATGAACGTCCAAATCACAATACTTAAATTCTTGATGAGGCAGAGTGTTTCGTCTTTTGCCAGAACCAAAATGCTGATAAATGTTTTCCTCTTTAGACATAGCGTCGCTTATTTCCTTAATTTCAGCCAATAATGCTGTAATATGAAATAAAAAGAATTATAGAACTACAAGAACCACGGTATGGTATTTAAAAATATAAATAAAAAATTATGAACTTACATTTTAATTACCTTTAGCGCTCAAGCTTTTTGAGTCCTGCTGTTTGAAATAGAAACTGCGATGATCGAGTGACTTGTGATGGTTTTTCGCGTAAATTTCAGCCCAAACTTTATTAAAATCAGAACGACACCTCTCCCATTCTTCTTGTTTCTGCTTCAAGCGAGTTAATATTACTGGAAGAGCAAGACAAGCGTTCTTCTTTAATACATCCATCACATCAAGCCCGTTATCTCCATATAAACGTTCAATGCACCTCAAATTTAAAGCTGACCAACAAACAGGGGGAAAAAATAGTGAAAAACTGTATATAAAATGAGTTTAATATCATTTATCAGTTTCTTACCTGTAAAATAATCTTCAACTCGAACGATACTTTCTGTTTCAATTGAATTATCGTTCATCTTATTTGAAAGTTCTTCCACTTTTTTGGATGTTATGTTAACGGATTCTAATAACATGTCGAGTTCAAATCTGTCATCTTCACATCTAAATAAGCTCTCTTCATATTGGTTTTTACGCATGTGTTTAAAAGAGTAATCTTCGCTACCAGAAGTAACAGACACCCAATGATCATTTAACACCTCGATGCCAATTTGAGTTCTTTGACTTACTGAGGGGATTGGGTACTGTAAAAAGAACATATAGTGAAATAAAATAACTAAATAAATAAAAAGTGCGTAAGCTAAGATGTAAAAATTTTAAGAGGTAATTACATTCTTTGGCAGAAGCCGGTAACTTGGAGTGCATTGTTCACAGTCAGAAAGGTCAAGTTCGTGAATGGGTTTTGCCTGATATTCATCGTTGACCGGAGACGAAGATGGCTTAACTCCGGATACACTTTTACTATCATTGTCATGATCTCGATTCCCACCCTCTGGTTTCAAAGATCCAGGTAAATTTCCACTCCACAAAGCACCTAGCAAAAGATATAGTTAAGATAGTTTTACTTTTATAACGGTGAATGGTCCTAGTACAGATGATTGACTAAAGTGTACAACAACTAAAAGTATTGTTAATAGTTGTATTAGCAAAAAAATGCACCAGCTTTTAGCCAGTAGCGGAATAAAATACAGTTTTATTGACGCTTACCGGTTTTCTCACTGCAATCGATAAACCCGTTGACTTCTTCCATTAGATCTGGATAAGCTCCGAGTAATTTATTCACCTAATGAAAAGAAAATGTTTTTAAGGCTGGCCAAAACTGATCTAGTAATTGAATACAGAAAATTATATAATAATCTTAGTGATGATATAATGTGTATGTGAGTTTACCAGTGATTGTAGTTGTGGTCGAGTAATATGTTCTGTTCGGTAATGCACGATGCACTTCAAAAATGCCTGGTATTCATCTAAGTTACTTAATCTTCCTTTCACCTTCTCACGGAGACATAAAACTTGATCACGCATATCTGCCCAATATAGAATTTTGTAAGAATATCTGTTTAAAACAACTGACAATGGACATTATGAATTAGGAAATACCTTGATGAAATAGTTCGGTAACAGAGTCCTCAAGTGAAGAAGCGGATTTACGTTTATGACGATCAGGGTCTCTATCTTGTGATCGATGTTCTCTTTCTTCCCCTCTCTCTGTTTCGGTCTCACCATGCCCAATATGCTCCTTATCGGGCATGTCAACACTAATGTCACGTTCAGCTTTACGTTTCTGCCAATAAATATTAATTGTTCACAAACAATTATTAATATTTTGGTGATCAATCCATAGGGTTGGAAACTACCTTCTCGGAATGCAGGGGTCTTACAGCGCCAACAGGTGAACTCCTCTCTTCATGGCTCGGTTTGTGATTCTTACTGGATTGAACAGACTGATTAGACGCTGCTGCTTTTATAGAAAGAGGTAAAAAATTGGTGAAATCCTTGAGTAGGTCGGGATGGTTATGAAGAAGAGCAGTAACCTGAAAGAAGATGCCAAATAATTAAACAAATCAGAAAACGCTCAAACACCACCTTCAATATACAAACATACAATAATTTTAGAAAACAAACCTCCTTGTGAACCTCGTGTACGGATTTGTTTTCCGTTCTGTACAAATTCAAAATAGCAAGAAAAGATTTGTACACATAATCGTTTCCTTGAAATCTCTTCTGCAAGCAAACACCATGTTAAAAGATAATTTTTCCAAAAGAAAACAGTTTTCCGTCATAAACTATATAATGTATTTAGTTATAACCTTTATTTTTTGTACTAACTGAACAGCTTGGTGCAATTCATCCTCTTCTGAATAGCTGATTTCATATCCCATTGGAAGAAACGCATTAAACCCCAATGTCAGTTTCCGATTCCCTTTAAAAAGTTTCTTCACCCTTGCTATAACACCCGCCGTGTCAATTCTACAAAATAAAAAAACACCCATTACAACAACTTTCCACATACTTACAGCATATAGATAAATCAAACGAAACAATAGTTTAGCCAAACCTTAACGCCTTGAAATCCTTCATTACTTCAAGAAACTCTACATACTTCTCCTTGTCATCATGAAACATATCTTTAACATCCTTAAGATACGTAAGTGCATCAGTAGTCGTCAACTTATTCCCGCTCCCTCCACTCACATTCTGCTGTCTCCCAGACCTTCATTACCGTAAAACGAGATATTTAAATCAAAACGAATTCATTCAACATTCTAATCACAATTATGTCAATTAAAACCTAAACTTAACCCTTACACTTCAGTTACAACAGGCGGTTTAGCTCGATAATCACCGCCGGAAACGTCGTCTTCTCTAGACCTCTTCATCTCTACAACAACAACAACAAACTTAATTACACTAACAAATCCTCAAAATTAACAAACAAAAAAAACTAAATTACCGATCTAAACCCTAGCTACAAATCACTACAAAAAATTCTTCAATCTGCAAACCAAAAAATCATGCATTAATCCTTCAAATCAAAGCAAAAGTATCCAACAATGCAATTAAGCAAAAAAAGAAAAAAATAAATAAATAATTAATTGCATATAATTAAGCTTACAATATTACCACAAAGATCGTTAAAATTGTGATTATGTGTGTGTATTTACACGTTCTACTGTGTGTAAAATTGTAGATACTGAATGAATCTAGTAATCTGTAGAGAAATTTTACTCAATTTAGAGTGAGATTGCTGTATTTGGGTTTGTGAGAGGGATATACGTACAGAATGGTGTATGTATAGGTTATATATATATATGGTTATATATATATATAACACACAGTTGAAGGTGTTGTGTGTGTTTTGTAGCAGAGAAGAAAAGTGAAGAAGAAGGTCTTGTTGACGTATTTATTTTGTTAAGGGTGACTTGGTTGACCGGGTATTGCCGGTTATATATGTTTGGGGTGTTATGAAGGGGTTAATTGGGGTTTTTAGTTAAAGTTAAAGAGTTGGGTTTGTAAATTTTGTTTGGTTTTACTAGGGTTTTGACTTTTGACTAAATGTTTTCTTGTAATTTTGATAAATTGTGATTTGTTTGACTTAAAAAATGTTTTGATTAGGGATTGAGTGAGTTTATCTCGGTTTAATTTGAGATCTGGAGTTGAGAGTTGGTAAATTTGTTTGTGGAATGGAATAACTGAAGAAACATGGCGGTAATGTTTTTATTCGTTAAGAGTTATGGGTTTTACATTATATAGACAAAAAGTCTGTGACGAGAAGAATCAATGTGCCAAGCGGTGTATGTGGTTTGTTTGACTACTTTTTTCAATTTTACCGTTTTGACTTTCAGTTTCGAATATCTCTAAAAATTATTTCCATTTACGTTAGATTTGGTTGTAAATCGCATGAATTTATGATTGTCGGTAATTAATATGTTGTCGTATGTTTTTAATTTGACTAATAAGTTGTCCGTTTTTTAATTTTATGATTGCTGTAGTATACCGTACATATTTAGATTCATCTTGTTATGTGACTAACCTCGATGTAAATATCATACCTAAATAATATCACTTTCTTCATATTGTATTTGTAAACAAATTTTTCGATTTTGCTACAATTGACACATAATCATTTGGTTTTGTTTAATTTTAATTCAAAAATCTACATGAATTAGCTTATCGCACCACAAAATTGTGCTATTGTGTTTTAAGAGTCATTAATCAACATAATGTGCACGAATCAAATCCTTGTGCCTTGTAAATTTAAACCAAAATTGTTTAGTTTAATTCTCTTGTAAAATTAGATGTTAATGCTTAATCAAATATAGAATCTTTTTATAAGAATATTGACCCATAAACAAAGGGTCCTAATAAATACATACTTATGAGATAGATAGAAACCAGTATAGATTGTCATACCAATCTTCTTATTTTTATATTTCTTTATTTTCTATTATTATTATTATAATACTAATTTTAATACTTATATGATATAAATATTGTTAAAAATTAATGAAAAAATTGTTTGTGTATGTTACCAACTTGAAACGAAATCCTTTTGTGTATACCAAATTCTCAAAACTTCTATTGAAAACTATGAATTGACTAATTATTTCTATTGCGTACACGGTATTACCGTTTACATACAAAATGATGACGTTAACCGATTAATGACTTTTTGTAGATTTTACTTTATCAAATTGTAGATTTTAAATTATATCTTGGTTCATGTCATGTTGTTAGAAGTAGGTCTTTAATGAATTTTATATTCAATTTTGCTTTATTTAAAAGCATGGTTTTAGAAGCCAAATTAAATAGTTTCACAATATGAATTTTTTAGTTTTTTGCTATTTTAGTATGGTTGTATGTTTCAATACATAGTGTGTATTATGTCTATTTTATTTATGTTAACATTTCCTTTTATTATTTGGTATAGTTTTTCATACATGTGCAATGTATAATTCGTTTAATGTTTAAACAAAAATATTTAAGATCTAAAATAACTGTTTTAAACTATGTTTTTTCTAAATAATACTAAAAATTAAAGGGTTAAATTTGTATTTCAAATGGATGAGCTAAAACAAAAATAATTAATAATGATGTCATATGACATTATTATTTCGATATAATTGTGTAAAATAATCTTGAAATTTATCCAGTGGCTTATATTTTGTTATATGACTTTTAATGCACATTTTTTAGTATATATTATAGATATAGATTATAGATTATTGATATAGATTATCAAATAGATTGATTTAGCTAAAAAGTATCAAACACCATTCGATAAACTACGTAGTTATAATACTGGTAATATTAGAAATGTAATTGTTTACTTCTATTATAGAATTTACTTATTGGATTATTTAACAGGGTACATATGTTTAAATTTTAGTTATGGATACGGAAACATTATAACAATTTGATTTAGCAAGACAAAGGATATATAATTTTAAAAAGGGTATAAATTAAGTGGAGGATATATTTAAACTCAATGTATTACTACTACTATTATTATTATAACGTTTTAAGAATATTGCCGACGTAATTTTGTTTTACAAATTATATTTTATTTCAAAAGGATTTGCCTTCTTGATTTAATAATATAATAAATATCATGATAAATCTTGTTTTATCAATAATAATTATAAGACAACTTTTTATAATAGGTGTCGGTTTTAAAAATGTCACGTGATAACATAAGAGTTTTGTTGAAACGAAGGTTGTGGTTAAGAACGAAAATATGCATTAATTATTTATATTATTTTGAGAACAACCTCATGTATCTAGAAATCGATTCCGACTTTAAAGTACAAGCGGTATCCTATAACTTTTTATACATATCTCAACGTATAAACCCCAACCCTTAAGCCATCTTCAATTTTATCACCAAACATCAAAATGTTGTAAAATTTGGTGTAAACCTTCTCCAATGAAGATATCAAAATGGTGTAAAAATTTGATGCAATACTATTTCGTACACATTTTACACCGAATTTAGTGTTATATTATTCACCACCAAATTATTTAAATCTTCTATTTAATATATAGCTTATATAAATATTATTTATTAATCTATAAAAGTTATATAGTTAACTTAATCTCATTTAGATGTTTAAAAAGAGATGGTTCATGGGTATATTTTTTTTTTTAATTTGTCTTTTTTTTATTATTATTTATTTATATTTGATATTAATAAGTTTGTAAAAGAAAAGTTTTCATATAAATTAAAAAATTTCTTCATATCTTTAATATATAATGAAAGAGAGGCCTTAAATGCCACATGGCAAAGTAAGGGCCATTGGATGGGTTAACCTTTTTTATTTCAACCGTTAGATCAAATTTGATGATGTCATCAAATACTACTTTCATTTTACACCCTCTTACAATACATAATAACATTATCTCTTTAATTCCTATCTCAACTAAAATAAAAACAAAATTCTAATTTCCTTATAAAATCACTTAATTTGGACTATGATTTACCTTATTCTTATTTTAAAATCTCATAATAAAAAATATCAAAACATGTGTATAAACGTAAAGGTGTATATGTTATTATAATTATAAACAACATGTGTATAAACTTAAAGGTATATATGTTATTATTCGTATAACATTGTCTTTTTATAATAACTTAAAATCTACATAAACATAATGTTTACAATTCAATTTTTATATATGTTCGCGCTATCGCGGGACAATAATCTAGTTATATATAAAACTAGATTATTGTCCCGCGTTAGCGGGGATAAAAATAAAAATAAGATCGTAAATTTTATGTTATATAGATTTTAAGTTATTATAAAAAGACAATGTTATACATATAACACATATATATATATATATATATATATATATATATATATATATATATATATATATATATATATATATATATATATATATATATATATATATATATATATATATGTATATACACATGTTTTGATATTTTGTATTAGGGGATTTTAGAATAACAATAATGTAAATCATAGTTTAAATTTAGAAAATTTATAACTAAATTATAATTATGTTTTTTTATTTTATTGGAGATAAAATGAAAAATGGAATGTAATTATGTATTGTAAAAGGGTCTAAAATAAAAATAGTTTTTGATGACATCATCAATCTGATCTAACGGTTGAAATCAAAGAAGTTAATCCATCCAATGGACCTTAATTCGCCACGTGGCATTTAAGGCCCCTCTTTTATATAATATTAAAGATTCTTTGGTTGGACTATTTTTGTAAGAAAATCAACCTTTTTTCAGTTAGAAAAAAAAATATATTAATAGCTTTGATGGAAAGATTTGTTACACACATTAAAATTAAATTTATATCTGGCGTAAAATATTTCTTTTATCGCTAATATAGTGTAAATATTTGAGATAAACATTGGAAATGCCATTAGTGATACAACATTCAAAAGTTAAAATCGCAAAATCTAAATATATATCATATCTTTGTAAATTTAACTACAAACTTTTATATCATTTTCGTTTTATGATTTTATTTTTGAAATTGATAGTTAGTCAAAACACTGTGTACTTGTTTATTATTTTTATTATTATAAATAAAAGTGTAACTTGTTTATTATTTTTAAATTGTTTAACCCATAAACAATTTAAACTCAAATATATTGGACTTCTAAAACATTGGCCCATAGCCATAGCCGCATTTAGTAAACACAAGTTAACCAATGAGCAATGGGCTTCCTAGCCATATAATGAAAGAGTTTGGGCTAACATTTACATGATTTATTCTTCAAATGGACTGTATTAAATCACCTTTAAAATGTGTTCGTTTTCTGGATTTATAAATACATAATCTTTTTTATTCAAACACTAGCTTATTGACCCGCGTAATACGCGAAAAATTATATCAAAACAATATAACCTATGTATAAAGAGTAAAACAATATAACCTATGTATAAAGAGTAATAGAGAGTTATTAATCATGTAGACAAAATGATTATGTTAGCAAATTTGGAGTTAAAGAAAACATTGACTGCGTAATTCGCGAGAAATCTCACGAAAAATACAATTATTATCATATATTAAAAACTAAAAATATTGCGTAAATAAGAAGAGAAAATAATAAGATTTTGTTCATATGATGTTTTCCGTTTATACGTAAAACATTCGTAAAACAATAAAACCATCTTATCTTCTTTTTATACTAATAATTTGTATTTATGTGAAGAGAAAAATATGTTTCGTATATTTTGGAGTTAATTTAAAATACAAGTGTTAGATTATTTAAAGTAAAAAAGTTATTTAGTTTTATTTGATTATTAGTATTAAAAATAAACCATCTAATAATTACCACTCTGTCAAATAACATTTTAGACATCTCGTTTATTATAATTTCGATAATTTTCGCCTTAGATTTTATAATGAATGCAAGGTACCAAAAGTCCAAAACAATAAAAGCTGCCCACTAATTCATTGGGACCTCAACATGGGCAATATTAAGAAAGAGAATGTTTTTGTTTTTTCAAGTACACTTAGCTTATAAAAGTTTGCTTACCTCAAAAAATGCATAATTATAGATTACTTTACCTACATTTAGAAACATCTATCTATAAATAAATATAGAAGGATGTAATATCATTCTAAAAGATTTGATCGGAGTCAGAAAATTTTTCCGACAAACAATGTGTATTGTTCCATACTTCCATCCTTGCTTACCGGATTGAATTATGTGATGTCAAAATTCCAGTAACAGTCTCAATATGATATTTATATACATTGTGGCAAGATTTGGAAAAGAACATTGTCGACATTGATTCATACATGGTCGTATGCTATGATACACATCATTGTAAACCAAAAGTCTGAGTCGTGATACGGTTTTGAAACCGCACTTATACTGTACAATCCGATTCTTGATTCCGATTTTAATTTTTGTTACCCTAGTTTTTCACAGGTTATGTTCAGTCTAATTCAAAACATGTTTATGTTATCGTACAATCCTAAATAAATGACTATACATCATTACATTGGACTTGTGCCAAACAAGATATAATATGCATGTGATAGTGTTCCCCTATCCGGGATGGACCTCATGATATAACATGTTTTTTGAAGACCAAATTTATTATGTACTACTTCTAAATTGTAATCCAAAATTATTTTTTTTGAACGAAAAAAAAAAACAAACAAGATGCTTCGGTATTGCTATCACTCCGTTTCTCTATTCAAATATATTAAAATTAACAGAAGCTAAAAGGAACCAGTTACGTAAGAGTTACATAAGAGTAATCCAATTTTTATTTTATTTTTTACATTATAAAGTTTTTTTGATAACTTTTGATTAATTATAAAATATACAAAACACATATTTGTGTTAGTTTTAGTTGATTAACTAACATGTACACCATACATTGTGTCACTATCCAAAATCAGTGGAACGGAATATTTAAAGCAAAGATTTGATTTT
The DNA here is from genome assembly GCA_910822075.1 of Senecio squalidus. Lineage (NCBI taxonomy): Eukaryota > Viridiplantae > Streptophyta > Magnoliopsida > Asterales > Asteraceae > Senecio > Senecio squalidus. The sequence goes on along the minus strand of CAJVGC010000001.1, from coordinate 77,206,449 downwards.
GCAATGTTTTTTATATAGTTTTGATCATAAAGAAATACATTAGATCACTTTTAATAGGTCCATCGGTTTCACCACCGATGCGAGTCGGTTTACCGACACCATCGGTAGTGAGACTAGATTAATAAAAAACAATGTTTGTGTATGTATTATGTTAGGTAAAAAAATTGACGAACTCATAAATATTAATAGACAAGTCATCGTTGACGACAATAGTCGATCGATTTAAATCACTTTTGATATATGTTAATGTAGCACGGGGTATGGTGTCGTTATAGGCTCGTTGTCACACCCACAACGAGCGCCCCCCTCGTTACCACACCCAGGTCGCTCGTTGTGGGCTTCGTTCTCGGGGCTCGTTGTCTCTACAACGAGTCGTTTTGGATTTATTTTTTTTCTTCTTATTTTTTTCTCAATTTAAGATCTTAAAAATCATTTTCAATGGTTTAATTTAAGATATTCAAGATATTTAAACTGATTTTTAACAAAATAATTTAACCTATTTTTTTCTTTTTCTTTTACAGGTTTTCTAATGAAGAAAATGATATGATTTTATGTTTTTAACTTTTTCCTTTTTGTTTTTATATATTTTACCCCAAAGTTTTGGTATTTACATTTTTGTTTTATTTTCAATTTTTTCTAATATTAGTGTTTATTTTAAGATATATTTATTTAGTTTTTAATTTAATATAATGTTTAAAAAAATAAAAAAAATAAACTGGGGGTCTCACATCTTCTACAATCACCCACAATCATCATTATCACACCACTGAAAACTCAGAATCATGATTTTGGATGCCACGTCAGTAAAAAAATCTCAGAATCATCCACAATCGTGATTATCATACCGTGTGCTCTAATTGACTAGTCGACTTCATGTTACCATTTTTAGATGCCTTTTATTTAAATATTCAAAAATTCCATTAAATGGTGACAAAGTAAACTTCAGCAATAGTTTTTTAGTGTAGAAGTAATGAATAATATTTTCTGTACACTAAACTAATTAAAATTGTATGTGTTGAAATTCTTTTCAATTATTGATAATTATATTGTCTCCTCTATTATGTATTAGGTAAAATAATTTTCTTTTCCATTAGATAAACGGAGAGACGAGATGTTTATCTCTATTTCGGTTAATCGGAGAAAGCAAGCCTATGATTTAGATATATGTGTTCTAATCGAGATTTTCTCATAACGTTTTCAAGTCTTTCAAAATGTTTACCTATATAAAAACATCTGCTTGTCATAAGATCATCTTGGGATGGTTTTCTTTAATTTTCCATTAATTTTTTTTTTTTTTTTGAACGGCAAAAATACAAACAAGAAACTTTGGCATTGCCATCACCCCGTGTCTGAATTCAAATATATTAAAATTAGAAGGAAGCTAAAAAGAACCAGTTACATAAGAGTATACATTGGATTTCTAATCTAAAATGAACAATCAAGTTTGCGCCTACCCCTATTGTTACACCATAAAAAGACTTGTGACACCATTATGTTAAAAACATCACTGCAATAGACCTTCTTAGAAAAGATAATACAAGCTAAATCCTATTATCTAATCATCTTTATCATCATACATTATATTTGTTGACCTTGATTCATTAATTTGTGTTAGCTAAAAGATATAATAATTTATTGATTAATGATTCTAGAGAAGAATAAACTAGCATTTTTAATCATTGAACTATTGATTCTTTAATTATTGGTCTATGAAAAGCATGTGACATTTTAAAGTTATATGTAGAGAGATCTATATTAGTTTGGATTTTTGGATTGATTATAGATTTATAATGTGGTAAATAAATCCAAAATTTCTCTGTAAATTCAACTAATATATACCAAAAAAATACTTTTAATTTATTGTAAAAGTCACCCATGTTATATTATTATGATTTTATAATATGAAAATAAATAATAAGGCCAATATTTGTAGTAAATTGGATCTTGGAACCTTATCAAATGGAAAACAACATCACAACCTACAATGTGGCCAAAAGTTGTCTAATAATCCAAGATATGTCACATGAAATTTATTCCTATTGCTTATATCTCACCATCATCGTATATCATTACATCGATATATTCATATCCGGTGTTTAAAATACGTACATTTTGATATAAAATCATATAAAAACATTGTTCTATCTTTAAAAGGATCGTTGTTTCACATCTAATAAGTCATAGAAACAAGACGGACCTCACACTCGGTTACGTTACCGTGAAATTACATAGATTAATTACCTAATTTGTTTTACAAGAAATTATAAGTTTAGGGAATATAATTTTTGTACATGTTTATGAAAAATATTTTATTTTCATATTTCTTTTATAGCTAATTCACCTTCGAAGAATAAGAGTATGTTAGTATGCCATATGTCACAATGTCATGATTATGAGTAGACTTCCTTATGAGTTACCGAGTATAATAAACTATGATTATGTTAGTTATTAAGGCTAAAAATAAGAAGGAAATGTGTAATTAGTTTTCTTAAAAAATATCTGACTATTTAAAATAAAGACAAAAAGTATAATTATTTTTTAAATCAAATCACTAAGTTATACCCTTGAATTTAGGTACGAAAGTACATAATTTTTAATATATAATAAAAGAGAAGACTTAAATAACACTGGGTGAAAAGGCCTCTTAGATAGGTTAACTTATTTAATTACAACCGGTATATTAGATTGATGATTTCATCAAATATAATTTTCAATTTACACCCTCTTGCAAAAATAATTGCATTTTCTTTTTCATTTCATCTTTACTTAAATAAAAAACATTTGTCTCTTATTCTATTTTGTCAATCTTTATTTACTTATAATCGCTCAATAATTTGGTGTATGATTTACATTATAGTTACATTAAAATCTCTTAATACAAAATCTTAAACCATGTGAATAAACGTAAAGATATATCTATTATTATAACTATAAACAATATATGTATAAACGTAAAAGTATATATGTTATTATATTTATAACATTGTATTCTTATAATAATTTAAAAGGACATGTATATAAACATAAATTTTACGATTCAATTTTTGTCTATATTTGTCCATATTATCGTGGGACAATAATCTGTTATAGTTTAAAAATACATGTGAACAATTCATAATGTAATTTACTCTTATACCAAAATAGATTTTATCTATTTATTAGTTTTGTGTATACATCTTATTGGGAAATAAAATCAATATATACATGTATTTATATTTGGAATAAAATGGACCAAACACGTTGGCCTTAAGCCACACTCATGATCACATGTATATCACATTTTTCATGTTACAAGTTATATACTAGTATTGGTTACTCCCCCTTACAAGATTGGATCCCATGGCTATTATTAGGTGTGACCTTCCTTGTTTGGTACATGTACCTTCTTTCTTCTTTCAAATAATCAATTCCCATTTTCGAAACATTTATTAAAACGTAAAAGAAAATATATGTGTGTCACACGAAAAGAATAACGTTAATCGTAGACAATAAAAGAACATGAAAGTTGTCAACGGTAACACATCTAACAAGTCATGCACTCGTTGTGAACAAGATATATGCCGAGTTTCTAAATAAACTTTGGTTTTAGTATCACCGAATATAAGAGGCAGGAGCATAGGGGCAACAACCAGACCAGGAAATGATTTGTGGTGTCTCTTTACGGTAATTTGAAAAGAAGCCTTTTGAACGTTAAGGATATAAAACCTTAGACTATTCCTTTATAAAGTTACTGCCGCATAACGACTTATTATAAAGCACGAACAACTTCTATATAAGTTTTTATGAAGTTAGCTTAATACCTAAAATCGAGAATAAATAAACCGTAAAATTTTTATTTGGGTTGAGAATGAATAAACCTTAAAAAGTTATGATAAGGATAATATATATGGAGACCCTAGTTATCGATTATTGTCATAATCAAAATTATAGTTATATTAGGAGTCTAAATATATGAGGCCTTTGAAAGTTAAAGTCTTTTGTGGTCGTACATACTGCAGTTGCTCAGATTCTCAACTGATAACAACCTATTATGTCCTTAAGTTGTCTTCGCCCTAGTCGTGATGAAGACTTTCCGAGAGTCATCGACATAAACATATTGATTAAAATCTTATATTTTAAATCGTAAAATTAGGGAATAATATTATAGAAAAGAGAAAACGATATATTATTTGAAATTGAATTCTCATCACATTGGACAATAACATGCTTCCAACTTCTATCATCTAACAATCCGACAACTTTCATCTTGAATTTAATGACCTAAAATATTAAATTTATTATTTGTTTATGTGAGATTCAAAAATAATTATAAAATGACCTTTTAGACCTTGGTATATTATTATTCTCATTGCAGAAGCGTCGTGGCCAATTGGCATTTTCGTCTTCTTGCAATTATAAAATAGTAGGCTGTAACTCTTTATGCTAAATTCAAAGGTTTTATGATTTTTAAATAAATTGAATTTAAGTATATATTTTTTTCATTATTAGTTTTTTTTTTAAGTTAGTATTTAGAAAGTTAAAAATATTTAAACTAGCGTTTACATTACATTATTTTAGTAAGAAAAATAGGTATGTAATTTCTAAATAAAAATGTTATTCTTCTCCTTCACGAATTTAACTTACAAAACCATGTTATTGAACAAATGTTTTCTGATAAATACAATAATTAAAAAAAGCTAACGTTATCGATAGTTATCCGGAAGTGTCGAAATTTATAGATGAAATTTTGGTTTACAAAAAAAAATTAAAAATATCAACGGTTAGAAATCTAGCCGTTGGTTTTAATTTTAATTTTATTTTATTTTATTAAAACAACCGTTTGAAGCAAAAAAAAAACCACAACAACGGTCGTTACTACAACAACGAACACGAGAACGAGCCCCCACAACGAGTGGGGGCGGTATCATAACGAGTGTCATGGCTCGTTCTGGACACCACAACGAGCAGAACGAGCCCCACTCCGAGTGCTCTGAGAGGTGAACCGGTACAATGTTGGGTTGAAAAAATAAGTTTTCCGTAATTTATAATTATAATTTTTTAAAACTATGTGTTTTACAATTATTTTAGAACGAAACGAGTAATATTGATTATTGTTGGTTTAATTGTTTAAATATATATATAGATATCCTTCCACAAAATTCCGAATATATAAATCCACTCTACAATATTTCTTCCCCACGTTCTCCGTTTCCGTATACTTCCAGTAACCCTTTAGACCCAATCTAATCCCACCTTCCACCGCCTGACCACCATACTTTCCGGCCACATTTTCCGGCAACACTTTCCGGCACCACTTCCGGTACAATGTCTCTATCAAAACGCGTATCCTTACCACCCCAATCCCCACAACAAGATCTCAAGCAGCGAGTGACCAGCTGCCTTACAAAGCTCTCGGACCGCGACACGTTCGCGGTCGCCACATCCGAGCTCGAATCCATCGCAATAAACCTAAACCAAGACTCATTCTCTCCATTCCTCAATTACGTCTCCAGCACGTCATCTTCAGACAAGTCACCAGTACGTAAACAATGCATACGTATCTTAACCGTTTTATCGGTTACTCACGGAGATAGTCTTTCACCATATGTGTTTAAAATGGTGGCAGCGGTTGTACGTAGGTTACGTGACTCGGACTCGGCTGTTAGGATTGCTTGCATAGGCGCTGTGACGTCCATTGTTTCGAAGATTAGCTTGTCGTCTTTTAGTTTGTTGGCTAAGCCGTTAGTTCAAGCTGTGTTGAGTGAGCAGGATCAGAACGCGCAGACGGGTTCTGCGTTGTGTTTGTCTGCTGCGATTGACGCAGCACCGGATCCTGAACCTGTGCAGTTGCAGAAACTATTGGTTAAGGTTTTGAAACTGGTGAAGACGGATAGTTTTAAGGCGAAAGCGGCTTTGTTAGCGGTTATTGGAAGTATTTGTGGGGCTGGTGGAGCTGGGTTTAACAGGAATTCGTTGAGTTTGTTGATTACTTGTTTGATTGAGTTTTTAAGTAGTGACGATTGGGCGACCAGGAAGGCCGCGGTGGAGGCGTTGGGACGGTTAGCGGTGGTGGAGAAGGTTCATTTAACCGATTTCCGGTTATCATGTCTCTCTTCTTTAGAAAATAAGAGATTTGATAAGGTATTAATTTTTAACTTAATGTTGTATATTAGGATCCCGTCCTTTAACTTTAAAATTTATTATTGACTCCTGGTAACGATTTCGGCATTGGTCAAAATAAAATGACTAAAATGTCCTTACGGAGAGTCAAAAAGGGCATTTTAGTCATTTTATGATGACCAGTGACAAAATTGTTATAACAAACCAACAACTGATGTTATTTTTAAAGTTAACGGACGAGAACATGTATTTCTCTAGTATAAATGTGTATTTACCGTGGCCTATGGATTGAATTTGATTTTATAAATGTAAATGTAAATAGGTGAAGGTAGTTCGCGAAACGATGAATCAAACATTAGAGTTATGGAAGGAGATTCCGGAGCATGTACAAGAGGTTCCTGTTTTGCCTCAATTGAATGGCAATTCATCTTCTAAAGGTAAACAAGTTCTCGTAACTCAATAGCAAAAAACGTTGCACAATTGACCATATTGTTAGTTAATTGTCTGTTGGCTTTTGGTTATGTGTTTGTATTATGTTCGTTCTGTTTAGTCGAAAAATAGTTATGTTAGTTGGTTATTTGGTAAGCGTTTTAGGTGAGCTAATCTAAAGATTATTCATATCTTGAGCTGGAAGAAAAGCTGGCTAATTGTAACATTTAGTTATTAAAGAACAATCATTAAAGTTGGAACTCGAATAATTTAGTTTGTTTATGATTTGGGAGCTATTAGATTATTTATATATGTTAGACGACAATAGTGACCCGTCTTAACTTTGTTTATGTTTGACCTAATCAGCACTTAATTTATTTCTAATTATAGTATCGACTACTGTTGTCGAAACTCCACCAAAGGAAACAATTAAACGTTCATATCCGACTACAACTCAAAGTAGAAGTCCTCCAAAGAGTAACTACAAAAAACAGAGTGGTTCGATTGTTAGAAAAGTGGATTTTGACAAAGAAACTGATTCGAAAGTCAATGTTCATGTTCTGAAGCCTGTATCTGTTGAGATAGATTGTAAAGAGAAGGTTATAAGTGAACAAAAAGTGGCGGATAATGATAAAAACGTCATTTTGGAAATGGAAAAAAGAGTCGTTTCTAGTAAATCAAGATTTGGTTCTCGTGTGGTTCCGTTTATTGATGAATGTGAGTTGGATATAGACATAAATGACAATGGAAATGAATATGCTTATGGGAATCAGAAAGAGGTTGAGGATTTATCTCGTATACAAAAACAACTTGTTCAGATTGAAAACCAGCAGTCGAATCTCTTAAATCTTTTACAGGTGCGTTGATATTAGACCCTTTCGTTGTTTGTTCTATAATGAGATTTTCTTTTGCTTTTTATTGAGCATTTTTTGTTATTAATTATAGAAATTTATTGGAAGTTCTCGTAATGGAATGAATTCCTTGGAAACACGAGTAAACGGTCTAGAAAAGGTGTTGGATGAAATATCGTATGATTTAGCAATATCAACTGGGAGAGTTTCGACTACTGATTCTTGTTGCATGGGTACTGAATTTTTTAGTCCGAAATATTGGTGGAGGGCAGAAGGGTCATTTCCTAGTCCGAGATCTCCTTTCCGTGGGAGTCAACAATCAATATCTGATAGAGTTTTACCAAACAAAGACTTCAGTCCCGACGTTACTAAGGTTGGTAGTCCTTCAAGGGGGATTGCTCCAAACACCCAAGCTCGAATGAAAAAAGTTGCACCAGGGCAGAACCCTAACTATGACAGATTTGATCGCGGTAGTTTGGCCAATTGCGTACAGCAGCGAATTTAAAAACAGGTATTTCAACTTCTCTAGTAACTATTATTTGTACTAGTTTCTTTCTTATTTACATATTTTCCCTTGGCCCGGGGCAAGTAGTCAATAAAAATCTCCTTTTTCGTGATTCTAAAAGATAAAAACACATCCTTATATAGCATATCTTTTCGCACTTTTGAGTTGATTGGCAAAAAATTGTGTAGGATAGGATGGTGTCAAAATGTTTGAATTTAGAAAAATAAGCTTCACTGAACAGTTTTTCCGAAGGGCAAATTGCATAAAAGGGGACCAAGTTTGGTCGGATTTCTGTTTTCGTTCACAAAAAGGTTCAAATTTTTTTTACTACTCCAGTTTGTATGTGCCACACCAGTGACACATCGGAAAAGGTCAATATGATCAAAGTTGCTGATATGTCACCTACGCGTCTACTTTGATGCAAGATCGTAGATTTATACTATTTGTTCTCAACTTATATAACTGATGTCAAAAGTTAACGTTTATAACTCTTTTCTCCTATCATCTCAGATCTGTCTAATCTGTTAGAAGATCGTATCTTCCACATTCACCACGAGTATCAGCCGATCAGGCACGCTAAACATTAGGTTCCATACTTCCATCACACGTTTTCGTTGAGGTAGATTATGTACATAGATTCCCTCCTTTTCTTTTTTCCATACACACGGCTTGTCTATTGTATACATGATTTATATGTTTCCAAAGTTATGCTTATATTATTTCCGGGGTTCTACTTCAATCTCCTTGTAACATACACGCAAAATAGAAATTAAAACTTAACACCCCGATTGTTACGTGTGCTAAACTTTCCAATTCTTTATCTAGTTACGATACATGAATCAAATACACTTCTCTTCCTCTTCATCTTTTTTTGTTCGTTCACTAATAACATTTGCATAAAAGGTGTCATTTATGCGTTTAATTGATGATTAAGTGCGATAATGACAATAAAGGATATGGGTAAATTTTCAAAACAAAAAATGTTATATAATGTATAATTTATTAAGACACTTTCGAATATCCCTAGGCAATATCTTGGGGATGGTCAGAGAAAATGTTCGGGAACAGTCACATAAATACCCTGAGTGGGACGAATACGTCCGAGTCAAAGACCCGCCTTCTCCAAGTAACCCGAACAAAAACAACCTTTCTGTTTTTCATTCTTTTTTATGGTCTGGCCCTATCCTTCGTTTTATACAATCAAAAGCCCATTAAGGTTATGCCATGAAAAAATAATTTCCTTCAAAACAAACTTATTATTTTTGATAAAAAGTTGTATTCCTTTTTTTTTTCTTATATGATTAGAGATTAATTTTGACTATAAGATTAACTTAAATTAACCGTAGTAATCTCGGTATTCAATCGGTCTAAATCGTTGGACTCGTCTCGTTTTCAGGACAACTTGTATTTTACAAAAAAAAAAGTTATCAAAACTTTTGCTAAATTTAATAAAATTTGATATTTGTGATACATTGTTTTCATATTTTGCTCTTTTGGTAACATGTGAGAATCTAGATACAATGTACTTGGTCATCTTCATGTCGCATCCAACTTATTCTAAAAGTTAAAATTTATATAAAAGATATTTATATATCCGACTCTTCTCTTCACGAATGAGGTTCGAGTGTATGATCATCCTCAAAGGTGTGCGAGGTAGGCCATCGTATAAGGCCTCTAAACATTCATATGCTTGGGGTTTTTATGAAAAAGTATAGTAGTTTATTGTCCGACCATTATTTGTTTTTAAAGTTAAATTACTAGTAATTAAACTCGCTCATAAAAAGGTGTAACACGTATTCTTGAGGCCTCATTTTTTAAAGATGCTGCAAAATATGATGACGCCGTTATTAGTCGTACATTCCTCCAAAATATCAAGGACGCCCCTTACCCGGTGTCTACGAAAGTGGTAGCCCAACCAAGTGACTCAATCTAACATCAAATATTTTGATTAATCATATTTCTCTGACTCGGGTAGGGATTGAACGCGATTCCTTTGATAATGAAAACTTCAACAATGTTGAAGAAAATAATACAAACATGAATGATTGACCATATGAATACTCTCAAATAGTAAGTTAATTTGGAAAAAGTTTAATAAAAACACTACCACAACACATAAAAGTGACGAAGACATAAAGACAATGGTGGTTTCAGAATTTTTTTCCAAGGGGGGTAAAAATTATATGTATATTGGATCGGGTATTTGCTTCCTTAAAATGACTTAAAAGAGTTTTAAATGATAAAAATCTTGGGTTATATTTTGTCGAGAAAAGATCATTTAAGACCAATAATTTTCTAAGGTACAAAAGACTCATCTCCATCATCTATTTAATTTCAGTCCAATGGTTTAGATTAAAATCAAAACCTAATTTTAAACTTTTTTTTTATATTAATTTATATAGACGAAACAAATTACGCCGTTGCGAACGTCATGTTATCCTCTTTAATTAGAGCAGTGGTCATATATATTTTCGACGACTTTTATTTTTTGAGTTTTAAGGTGGGTATTGAAATTGTAAAGTTAATATCACATGTTGAAACTCGTAATGTATATCACATGTGATAGTACTAAAATCACATGTGATATTAATGTAAATGATATGAGAAAACACAAAAATATTATATGAGATATAATATATATGAACCCGGAAAAAAAAATCGAATTTTGACGAATTTTTATTTTTTCGGTTTTGGTCAAATGTTTGATATTTGTAAAGTAATATCACATGTGATTTGAACACTAAATGTGAATTTTAAAACCTAGATATTTTATGTGATGTATATTTAATTACATCCAAAAAGAAAACACAAAAAATTTAAGTCAAAATACTATTATCACATTTGATAAAACAGTGATTTGATAATATAAACTTTCCAAAACTCGTCAAAAAACACGGAAAAAAATTTCATCAAAACTATATCAAGTGGGTACTCTATAGAAAGAGGAGATAATTTCGTTTTTATGGTGTAATTTATTCGTTTAGTATATGCATGGTTTTTGAGATAATTAACTTTTAAGTAAAAAAAAAGTTTAAAGTGGGTTTTGAAATGGAGAATTGTGATTGGTTCTGTTTTACTCAATTTTTTTAATGGTATTAAATAAACTCAACTCATATTTTGTCAATATATAACTAGGTATAATGAAAAAGTAAAAGTAAAAAGAAATGATTGGTTTAAAAATAAAAAAAAATAAAAATAAGTCCTCTAACCACTAGACTATATGGGATTTTGTTGTTAACTTTTAAACTATTTTCTTTTTATACATATTTTAAAAGGGACAAATTCTATGTCAGTACCCACATAACCATCAATATGTCGAAAATTCAAAACCTTTTTATTTAACTTCAAATTATTATCTTCATAATGAGCCGTAAGAGCCATATATCTTTCTTTTTTACTAGTTGTCCACGTATCCGTTGTCAAACAAACCCTACCTATGTTTTTCCTAAATGTTTTATGAAGTTTGTTTTTTTCCTCAAGATACAATGCAAGACAATCTTTCGTTATCGTGCCCCTACTAGGAACTTTGAAAGCCGTTTGATTAATTCTATTAAAGTGCCTAAATCTCGAACCCTCAACGTGACTAAAAAGCAACTCGTCTACTATAATCATATGTGCACAATCTTTCCTACTTTTATTTTAATCAAATTTCCAAGCGGTCATTCTAGTTACATCACCTTCCTCAAACGTTATTTTGGTTTGATTCGTACTTTGTTTATCCAAATATATTTGACATCTTTTCAAATGATTTTTCATATTGTGGTTACCATACTTTTTTGATTCACATAAATATGTTTGGCCACAATGTATACACCTAGTTTTTTTATTTTCTATTGGCTTACCTTTTTTGAGTGTTTCATCCCTAAAATCTATCCAAATCTTAGACCTTTTTTTGCTCGTCCTAGGTTTTGAGGCTTGTGATTCTTGTTCGTTATTTTCATGTCGTTTCCCAAACTCCATTGATTCATTGTCTGACATCTTAGATAAAAAAAAAACAAAAAAAACAAACAAACAAAACAATATGAATTAATGAACAACCAATATGCATTAGGTAAATAATTAATTAACAATAATGTTAAATATAACTAACCTTTGTGTTTAGATGATCAAAATCTTCACTATAATTTTATGCGTAGCCTCCAAATATTGAAACAATTGTTTTTTAGGAGACAAAATTTTTTACAGAGAAGAATATTAGGGATTTAGGGGTTTAGTCGATTTCTGTATTTTGATAGTACATGAAGTTTAGGAGTTTGTTTAGGAAGTTTAGGAGTTAGTTTTTCAAATCAATTATTTTAATTAACTTTTTTTAATAAGTGAGTGGGTATTATTTAAAAAAAAAAAAAGTAGTTATTCAATATTTTCGGGTTAAACGGGGCAACCCGATTTCTGAGACAAAAGCAACCAGAAACCCGACCCTATAAACAATCGGGTCTCTCGGGTCGGGTCCAATCAACCCGAAACTTGACTACAACCCGAATTAACCCGACTGTAATATGTTTATTCGAGTTCGAGTTGGATTGGATCCGTCGGGTTCAAGTTCTTTTAACATCCCTACAGCCGCCTACCCTACCCACCCCTAAAACCATCCCTGCATACGTCCCTCCATAAAGAGAGTGCAAGTGACAAACACGTTCTACAATTCTATTAATTAATGAGTTAATTATTTATTAGTGAACTAATTTTAAAAGTGATTAAAGTTAAAAGCATTATATCCGTTTTTTGACTTTGAATACCATTTGTCCTAATTTTTTTAAAAGTATATAGAAAGTTTTAAAACAAAAAACAAATAGAGGTTTTTGAGTTTAAAAACAAAAAACAAATAGAATTTTCTTGAATAATGGATGTGAATATGTGATAGAGGTTTCGTATGCCATGACTCAAAATGCTCTAATCAAGTAATATATTACCCTACTATCTAAAATATTTTAAGATTTACAATTACAATATGTTAAATTACACAAACAAAAAAGCATGTTAGGTTCAAGGAAAGAGGTTTGTCCTTTGTTGTGACTTTTGATGTGTGATATAGTAAAGTGTGGGATAAAATTGGCAAAAAAGAATCCTCTTTTTAAATACTTAATGTGGTTGATCTTCCTTTTTCTCCTTTTCTTTTGGTTGCTACAATAAAAATATATAAAATGTGAAAATAAATTCTTAATTTAAATTATGCAAGTTCGTAAAAACTATAGCGGTGTTTAATTTTAATTTATATGCGGAATTATGAACAAATATATATTTTTTGCTTATGTTTAATATATTTGTCACACCCCGCATAGAAATGGCGGAACCGAGGTGCGCAGTGTATACGGTATCAGAGATTCAAGGTTACATAACATAAGTAAACAATACATCATCAACATAGATAAGAGAGTTTGAAAGGGAATACTTAATACAATCATCCGAATAATATCAAAATACGGCTACAGCGTTGGGATACTAAGGAATTAAATACAGCAAAATAAATCCACGCAAAAGATCCACGTAGCCAAAAGCATAGCAACAAAAAGGTGTAACCTCAAATCCCTGAAAAGCGTTAAAATACGACGTCAACATAAAGTTGGTGAATTATTCGCAATAGTAGTTGAAAACATAATAGTAAAAAAAGGTTTTCAATAGCTTTTGACCCAAAAGTGATACGGTTTGTAGATAAGTCATTTGAAAATGATGTTTTGAAATATACGTGAAGTATACGAAACCTTTTGATAAAATACTCATACTTGTACATAAAATACCATAATCATTTCATAAAAATACCATACTTAGTTCATAAAATAATACCAGACTCGGTTCATAAAATAATACCATACTCAGTTCGGAAATGATACCATACTCCGTTCATAAATAATACCATACTGGATAGAATAATAATAGCCTTTGGTAAATACGATACACCTGATCCTCAACAATAATAAAGGCAACTAACCCCACCTAGTGCATTACGCTAGGTTGTCCTCGATAAATATAATCGGTCATAACATCACTAACACGGACAGGGCTCCTCCCTTATCATAATAACGTATTAGGATGAGGGTTTGTAAGACCCATATAGCGCTATATATACTTCCGACGGCAAAAGCTAACAGGTGTGTATACGGGGCCTCGTTCTACCACAAAGGCGGAACGAGTTGGGTAATGCTAACCTAAGGCATCCATATCCAAAATACATACCATAATACATAGACATATTACATACATACCATAAAAATATATTTGTTTAACGCTAATCATGCCCAAAAATGTAAAAGAAGTAAAAAGGGCAACGAATAACTCACAGATAGCAAAGCCATCCAAATCTTTATATGTGTCGGGAAATACAATAATACCGTCAAGCTTCAATGTCTAAGTGCCCTATACATCACGTAAATAAAACATGTCTAAGTATCTCTAAGTCTAGTAGGGTTATGCCTTAATGATTAACGTTTTATACGAGTTTTAAAATAACCAAAGGAATATCGATATAACGGAATAACAAGTGTTTCGGAAAGTCAAAGAGCTAGATACGTGATCCTCATACTTACGTGCACTACAAGTCACGTAAGTATCCAATTACGTGGTATACAAGTGTTACGTGACAAGAAGTTTATTACTTGCATGGAAGCTAATTACGTGTTATAGTAACATAATTACGTGCATGGGGAGCTATTACGTGAAGAGCAAGTCTGAGTTACGTGTGAAATAGCAATTTCGTGACTTGGGATGCTTATTACGTGAACGTAATAGTGGTATTACGTGTACGTAATAGTGGTATTACGTGTACGTAATAGTGGTATTACGTGAACGTAATAGTGGTATTACGTGAACGTAATAGTGGTATTACGTGAACGTAATAGTGGTATTACGTGAACGTAATAGTGGTATTACGTGAGCGTAATAGTGGTATTACGTGAACGTAATAGTGGTATTACGTGAGCGTAATAGTGGTATTACGTGAACGAAAACATGAGTTACGTGATTGGGAAGCAAGTTACGTGCCATAACGTGATTTTTACGAAAAACAACATTTGGAAATCGATTTTGGAGTGTTCTAAGTGTCCAAATGATCTATAATCAATACCCTATGTCCAGAATACATATAGGAACAATAATCCTCAATAAAATCTCTGTTTTGACGGTTAAAATGATAGTTTCGTGTTTGGATAAAAATGGAATAAAGTTTAAAACCAAAGTGATGAAATACTTACCCGATCGTAATGAATTTCGGAGGATAGATAGAGGTGATGATGGTGATCAATAATCCGGTCTCGGATCTAAAATCGGACGGTCGGATCGCCGGAAAAGCTAGAGAGAAGGTGGAGGTGTTTGTGTGTGTTTTTAGAGAGAGAGAGAGTGTGTGTAGGTTAAAGCCTTGGAGAGGAAGGGAAAGAAGATAGAGACAAAAATCAGAGTTATAATAAGACAAAGTGGTTGGTGAGGGACTAAAATTGAAATAGCATCTCGCGTAGGACTAGTTTCGTAATAAAATTTCCGAAGGGACTAAACATGAAATACTTTTTAAACGTTAATCTTAATCATATAATTAAGGCATAATTCCCCTAAACTTATCATAAGAGCATACTAGACTTATACTAAAGGCACTTTAGACTATCCGTTCCCGACATAAAGATTCGAATCACATACTATATACCCGATAAACGTAAATACACATAAAATACAAATACGATACCCATAAAATACGAGAAATACGAATACAATACTCATAAAATACGAATACGATAAAACATAAAAAGGAAAACAATAGGATCATACATAAACATAATAAATAAAACGAATACGTGACGATAGAATTATACTTCGAAATTCGCGAATGTCACAGTCTCCCCAAATAAAAAGAAATTTCGTCCTCGAAATTAACACTTGGTACTACTTCCGGGAGAGAGGTGAGGATACTTCCGCAAAATTTCATCTTCGCGTTCCCACGGGAACTCAGCTCCAAAACGGGAATTCCAACGAACCTTTACAATCGGAATCTTACTTCGTCGCAGACGCTTAACATCACTAGCAACGATCTCGATCGGTTCCTCAACGAAATGAAGCTTATCGACAAACTGGAGTTTCTCAAGCGGAACTAATAACGTCTCGTCAGCCAGGCATTTCTTCAACTGAGATACATGAAATACATAATGTATGCTGCTCAGTTCTGCCGGCAAATCTAGTGCGAACGTACGAATCTCTCTATCGGATAATTCCCACGAATCGGTAGGAAATGAGCAGACTTCGCCAAACGATCAACGATAACCCAGATACTGTCATAACCACTCGAAGATCTCGGAAGCTTCGTAACAAAATCCATAGCAATACGCTCCCATTTCCAATCGGAAATCTTCGGTTGTTGGAGTAGCCCAGACGGTTTCTGATACTCAATCTTCACTTTAGAACAAGTCAAACATCGGCTAACATATTCGGCGATTTCACGCTTCATACCCGGCCACCAATAAAAATCCTTCAAGTCATGATACATCTTGTCGGAACCCGGATGAATGGAATAATTAGACTTATGGGCTTCGTCCAGAATCAACTGACGGATACTAACCGGAACCCAAATATGCTCGAGGAGATACAGAACTCCATCCTCCTTCGGTTCTAACTCCAACGCTAACTTATACAATCTTTCATCTTTAACACGGTCCGCTGTCATAATACCCTCTGGTGCTTGAATAATCCGAGCCTTCAAGCTCGTCTGAATAGATATCACCATAGAACGAATACGGACAGGTTTGACCGTTTCCTTACGACTTAGTGCATCAGCAACAACGTTCGCCTTACCAGGGTGGTAGCGAATGTCGCAATCATAGTCGTTTAAATAACTCAACCCAGCGCAGTTGTCTCATGTTCAACATCTTCTGATCGAAAATGTGTTGAAGACATCTTGTGGTCGGTAAATACAGTACACTTGATCCCATACAGATAATGTCTCCAAATCTTCAACGCAAGACGACAGCTACCAACTCTAGATCATGTGTCGTGCAATTCTGCTCATGGATTTTCAACCGACGCGAAGCGTAAGCTATAACTTTACCATTCTGCATAAGCACACAACCCAGACCTTTGTGCGAAGCGTCGCAATAAACCACAAAATTCTCGGAACCAACTGGCAGACTAAGAATAGGAGCGTCGCACAACCGCTGCTTCAGTATCTGAAAGGCTTTCTTCTGATCGGAACGAATGGTTCACTCTTCTGTGTCAACTCTGTCATAGGTGAAGCGATCTTGGAGAAGTTCTCGATGAATCGACGATAATACCCAGCAAGACCCAAAAAAATGAACGGATTTCGGTCGGTGACTTCGGTGTAACCCAACTTTTAACAGCTTCAATCTTAGCAGGATCAACGTGAATACCCTTCGCGCTAACCGCGTGGCCAAGAAATTGAACTTCGGATAACCAGAACTCGCACTTAGAGAATTTCGCATACAACTTCTCTCTTCGAAGCACTTCTAGAACAAGACGTAAATGCTCTTCATGTTCCTTGCGACTTCGGGAATAGATAAGAATGTCGTCGATGAATACGATAACGAATTTGTCAAGATACGGACGACAAATACGGTTCATTAGATCCATGAATGTTGCAGGGGCGTTTGTTAGACCAAACGGCATCACCATGAACTCATAATGACCATACCGAGTACGAAAAGCAGTCTTAGGTATATCATCTTCTCGAACTCTCAATTGATGATCACCAGAGCGAAGATCGATCTTTGAGAAATAGCAAGAACCCTGAAGTTGATCGAATAAGTCATCAATACGAGGAAGGGGATAACGGTTCTTCACAGTCAACTTGTTAACTCCCGATAATCAATACATAAACGCATGGAGCCATCTTTCTTCTTAACAAGGAAGACAGGAGCACCCCACGGGGAGAAACTAGGACGGATAAAACCCTTATCGACCAGTTCCTGAAATTGTTTCGATAACTCGAGCATCTCGGAAGGAGCCAAACGATACGGAGCTTTAGCAACAGGTGCAGCTCCAGGAATAAGATCAATACGAAAAATCGGTTTGTCTCTGGGGAGGGACTCCAGGTAAAACGTCGGGAAAAACGTCAGAATACTCGCGAACAATCGGTACACCATCAATCTTTATCGCAGAATCTTTCTTCACCAAATGAGCGAGATATAAGAAACAACCTTAGCGGACATACTCGCGAACTTTCAGACAAGAAATAACTTTAAGGTGTTTCCCGGCCTTGTCTCCGTGTACAATCAACTGATCTCCATCCGGTTTCTGAATACGTATAAGCTTCTCATAACAGACTATTTCTCTCTTATGCTTCGCTAACCAATCCATACTGACTACGACGTCGAAACTACCGAGTTTCATAGGAATAAGGTCGATGGAAAAAGGAATATCGGTTAAAACGAGGGGAATATCGCGAATAACTTCTCTAACACAGGCACATCTACCATCGGCTATTTCTACATCATACGCAGGCTCTAAAAGACTAGAGGCACGGTTTACTAAGGGACGAAAGTCACTAGAAATAAAGCTTCTATCGACATCCGAATCAAAATAGAATAAAAGCAGAATAATCATAGACAAGAAATGTACCAGTGACTACGGTAGGATCCTGATGAGCTTCAGCAAATTCCATAGCGAAAGCTCGGCTCTTGGCAGGATTCCCTCTCGCACTAGTACCAGCACCAGGAGTAGGAATGGAAGTAAATGATGCAAGCTTGGGACACTGCTGACGGCGATGACCCACTTCTCCACATTCGTAGCAAGCTCCAGCAGTTCTTTTGCAAAATTGCTCAGTGTGGCCTAACTTCTTGCAGCGTTTACAAACCCAACACGCTACATTCGCCGCATGAGCACTACCACAAGTGTCACACTTAGGGCGCACGCCCTGATAACCAGCTCCAGGACTCGTCAACGCATATACTTGAGAAGCTTTAGGTCTCTGATAATGATTACGGCTTCTCTTCCTCGAATTACCCATATCTCTCCTTTCATGTCTATCAGCATCTCTTCGGTTCGCAACTGGCTGGAGAGTACCACCTCGAATCGCATTTGCGGTCAGTCGACCCGCAATATTAACCACACCCTGAAGAGTACCCGGAAAGTGAGAAATAATGTGGTCCCTCATAGCCTGGGGCAACCCATGAGTGAAACGTTCGATTCTTTCAGTCTCCGTGCGGACCAACCGAGGAGCCAAAACACACAAGTCATAGAACCTGTTCACATACCCGCGGAAGTCAGTACCTTGCATAGTTAAGTTCCACAACTCGTTCTCCAACCTCTGTGTCTCAGGTGACGGCACATAATCCTCTTTCATAATAACCTTCAAACTTTCCCAAGTCATCAAGGCAACAGTAGCTCGGCCCCGATCCTGTCTCACCGAGTTCCACCAAGTGAGTGCCTTACCCTGGAATAAGAAGGTAGCATACTTAACCTTGCTCTCCTCAGCACATCCCGAGACAGCAAACACAGACTCAATCTTTTCAAACCACTGCAGAGTAGCAACCGCATCTTCAGTACCGTTGAACTCAGTAGGTTTGCAGCCCAGAAAGGTCTCATACGAACAACCTCGGGGTGGATCTTCAATAATAAAACTCGGTCTACCGACTCCCATGTGCACTGCTCTCCCTTCATCAGAACCATCGCGCCCAGACGCCATACCTTCTGGTTCAATACCGTGCATCTCAGGTTCTTCCAACCCTAAGTCGACATCCCGCGCCGGTGTCTCCCTAAGCTGTGCCACAATCACTGGTATAGCTGCTGCTATCTGCTCCGCAATCATCTGACTGATGTTAGGAGTAACGGTGTTAGCATTGGGGACAGTAGTGGTGTTCCGTGGCGTAGCACTCGCTCTCACACTAGCGCGAACTCGTCTTGCCGACCATCTCCTAGCAGTGACGGCATGGGTAGACCTAGTAGAAGTTCTCTTAGGCGGCATCTTCTACGGATATTAAACGGAATAAATCAGAACGATAAACTGTATGTGCGACTAAAACGAGCAGGCCTCAAAACATAAAAAGCGAAATAAAAGCACATATAGCATATAAATCACATACAGGCCCACAAAAGAAGGAAATGCGCACATAGAATAAATCAGATAGGTCCAAAAGCCTAGGTCATAGTCTAAGTGATTCCGTAAGGTCACTTAGTTCGCTATAACCATTGGCTCTGATACCAACTTCTGTCACACCCCGCATAGAAATGGCGGAACCGAGGTGCGCAGTGTATACGGTATCAGAGATTCAAGGTTACATAACATAAGTAAACAATACATCATCAACATAGATAAGAGAGTTTGAAAGGGAATACTTAATACAATCATCCGAATAATATCAAAATACGGCTACAGCGTTGGGATACTAAGGAATTAAATACAGCAAAATAAATCCACGCAAAAGATCCACGTAGCCAAAAGCATAGCAACAAAAAGGTGTAACCTCAAATCCCTGAAAAGCGTTAAAATACGACGTCAACATAAAGTTGGTGAATTATTCGCAATAGTAGTTGAAAACATAATAGTAAAAAAAGGTTTTCAATAGCTTTTGACCCAAAAGTGATACGGTTTGTAGATAAGTCATTTGAAAATGATGTTTTGAAATATACGTGAAGTATACGAAACCTTTTGATATAATACTCATACTTGTACATAAAATACCATAATCATTTCATAAAAATACCATACTTAGTTCATAAAATAATACCAGACTCGGTTCATAAAATAATACCATACTCAGTTCGGAAATGATACCATACTCCGTTCATAAATAATACCATACTGGATAGAATAATAATAGCCTTTGGTAAATACGATACACCTGATCCTCAACAATAATAAAGGCAACTAACCCCACCTAGTGCATTACGCTAGGTTGTCCTCGATAAATATAATCGGTCATAACATCACTAACACGGACAGGGCTCCTCCCTTATCATAATAACGTATTAGGATGAGGGTTTGTAAGACCCATATAGCGCTATATATACTTCCGACGGCAAAAGCTAACAGGTGTGTATACGGGGCCTCGTTCTACCACAAAGGCGGAACGAGTTGGGTAATGCTAACCTAAGGCATCCATATCCAAAATACATACCATAATACATAGACATATTACATACATACCATAAAAATATATTTGTTTAACGCTAATCATGCCCAAAAATGTAAAAGAAGTAAAAAGGGCAACGAATAACTCACAGATAGCAAAGCCATCCAAATCTTTATATGTGTCGGGAAATACAATAATACCGTCAAGCTTCAATGTCTAAGTGCCCTATACATCACGTAAATAAAACATGTCTAAGTATCTCTAAGTCTAGTAGGGTTATGCCTTAATGATTAACGTTTTATACGAGTTTTAAAATAACCAAAGGAATATCGATATAACGGAATAACAAGTGTTTCGGAAAGTCAAAGAGCTAGATACGTGATCCTCATACTTACGTGCACTACAAGTCACGTAAGTATCCAATTACGTGGTATACAAGTGTTACGTGACAAGAAGTTTATTACTTGCATGGAAGCTAATTACGTGTTATAGTAACATAATTACGTGCATGGGGAGCTATTACGTGAAGAGCAAGTCTGAGTTACGTGTGAAATAGCAATTTCGTGACTTGGGATGCTTATTACGTGAACGTAATAGTGGTATTACGTGTACGTAATAGTGGTATTACGTGTACGTAATAGTGGTATTACGTGAACGTAATAGTGGTATTACGTGAACGTAATAGTGGTATTACGTGAACGTAATAGTGGTATTACGTGAACGTAATAGTGGTATTACGTGAGCGTAATAGTGGTATTACGTGAACGTAATAGTGGTATTACGTGAGCGTAATAGTGGTATTACGTGAACGAAAACATGAGTTACGTGATTGGGAAGCAAGTTACGTGCCATAACGTGATTTTTACGAAAAACAACATTTGGAAATCGATTTTGGAGTGTTCTAAGTGTCCAAATGATCTATAATCAATACCCTATGTCCAGAATACATATAGGAACAATAATCCTCAATAAAATCTCTGTTTTGACGGTTAAAATGATAGTTTCGTGTTTGGATAAAAATGGAATAAAGTTTAAAACCAAAGTGATGAAATACTTACCCGATCGTAATGAATTTCGGAGGATAGATAGAGGTGATGATGGTGATCAATAATCCGGTCTCGGATCTAAAATCGGACGGTCGGATCGCCGGAAAAGCTAGAGAGAAGGTGGAGGTGTTTGTGTGTGTTTTTAGAGAGAGAGAGAGTGTGTGTAGGTTAAAGCCTTGGAGAGGAAGGGAAAGAAGATAGAGACAAAAATCAGAGTTATAATAAGACAAAGTGGTTGGTGAGGGACTAAAATTGAAATAGCATCTCGCGTAGGACTAGTTTCGTAATAAAATTTCCGAAGGGACTAAACATGAAATACTTTTTAAACGTTAATCTTAATCATATAATTAAGGCATAATTCCCCTAAACTTATCATAAGAGCATACTAGACTTATACTAAAGGCACTTTAGACTATCCGTTCCCGACATAAAGATTCGAATCACATACTATATACCCGATAAACGTAAATACACATAAAATACAAATACGATACCCATAAAATACGAGAAATACGAATACAATACTCATAAAATACGAATACGATAAAACATAAAAAGGAAAACAATAGGATCATACATAAACATAATAAATAAAACGAATACGTGACGATAGAATTATACTTCGAAATTCGCGAATGTCACATATTTATATTTTCTCGCCTTTTATGAAGTGATTTATGAGTTTATGATCCATTGTTATGACTTAAAAATGGATAATAAGACATAAAATAAATCGAAAAATGAGTTTGTTAATATAAACTATAAGCTAAAAACACATAAACTAATAAATACACAAATAATTTAGGGGGGCTTGTTTCAAATCGAGGAATGAGAAAGGAAAAAGGAAAAACAATGTAAGAGGGGTTAATCATTATCCCGTTTCATTATCATCTTTTTGTTGAGTAATGGTTTATTATCTATTAATAGATAATAAGGATAATGATTGATTATAAAATAACAAACCAACCACTATTAATCATTCCATTACCCATTATCCACCCTCTAATACCCCCAACCAAACATCTCCTTAAAATAAACACACCCTAAATACAAACCCAAAATAACTAAACATCTACTCAATCATTAGAATTATGATAATTAATGAAAACTAAATGGCAACCATGTATGTTATAATATAAAGTTTATAAGTATTATAAAACTTTTAATGGAGACAAGAATAATAAGAACCATTCACTAAACCATCAAAATCATAGACTAAGTCCAAAGATAGAAAATTAAATTGATATGATAAAAAAGTGGAGATGTATAAGGATGGGGTTTGTATGGTGGGGTTAATGTGCCCCTTATCCTCACAAATTACACCCACCCACCAAATGCCATTCATAAATAAAACATAAATAATGCAATTAAAACTATATTCTTATTGCTATGAGACCTAAGAATATAGATATGGGACGATTACAATGCCAAAACTTCTTTTTAATATTTTTATCGTTAAAAAAATAAAAAATTAAAACTATATTCTAAAAGATTAAAAACCATCATATTAAATAATGCATGTCACATAAGATGATGCCTAATTATAAAAATATAATATAGAATATATTAGTTATAATTAAAGACAATTCCACAAACTCATCAAACATGACTTCATTTAAATGGTATTTCATTTCAAACCATGGGTTAAAATGTATAGTATAAAAGCTAAACTATATGAAACATACACACTTCACAATTTCTTCTTATATATATAAAAAAAAATTATATACAAAAATTATTTTGAAAATATAATATTTACGATCATATCTACTAAATCATTATTCATAAAAGTTAAGATGAATGAGTTAAGTGTTCGTTTAATTGATTCGTTAACAAATTCATTTTATCGTTCATTTTGCCGCTTCAAAGTTGTATTAGAAAAGCATAATAAGCAAAATTGACAAAGAAAATATTGAAGTATATTAAACATGTTTCAAAAGTTTTTCAATAATAATCGATAATTTACACAAAAGTTAATTAGAAAATAATCAAAATATTTAAGTATTATTGGAGGAAGCTTAACAATAAAGAATCCACATTTTCTCCAAATAGAACATCATATTGGAATATTCCATATTAACGGTGTGTAGTTGCTCATACCTCCTTTCACAACCGTTCTTTATCCCATGTTTTTTTAATAAGGTTTAAGATCGTGATTCTTTTTATTAAAAAATTACTTTGGAAAAGGACATAATATAAAACATAGAGAAAAAAAAAGACATTGAGAGTTTGAGATCATTGAAAAGCCTTAAATATATGTTTACAATATGTCTTTGGCCTTATATGTTGATAACACATTTGATACAAAAAAGATGATGTTTTTCCTTTCGGGTTGAAAAGGTAGAGTTTTTATTTTAAATGGGATGAAATAATCGTGATATTCTGATGACCGTTTTCGACATTTCCGATGTAACAAAGTTTTTTATAAGAGAGCCTATTTTCAAATTTCTCACGAGACTCTATATTTTCAGGATCGATCCTGATATCGTTTAAGATCTTGTTCTTAGTCTTAAAGTAATGATACATTTGTCGTTTTTCATTCATCCATCCTACATAATATTTATTTAGCTAATTTGACAATGATAAATGAACCAAACAGAAAAATAAACGATGATCAACCATCTAATTCCCTTACTATATTATTGCCATTTATGTGTCATACAAGTTTCACCCTATTAGAATATTTGTATTTCTTTATCCTTTAAAACAAAATAAATTCAATTTGAAATAATCAAACCATTAGCTTAGGTTTGAGTCATTTCACGTTGGTAGACTCAAAGTGGGATTTGGGTCTATACAATTCATTTCATTCCACTAATGCTCAAACCTTTAACATCATTTAAGTTTTTTCTTTGATGTGCTTTTGATGTGTAAACAACAGTAAGAATTAAATTAGATAATCAATTATGAGTTTATGTTCTAAGACACATATTAAGCTGAAATAATCAATCTTAATCTAATAAACGTAACGTTTTCCTTTGATTAAATTATTACATTGAGTTTAATTAACGAATCTTCACAATTTAAACGAACCCTTTAATTTTAATTATTTCGATCATTAACTAATATGAAATAGCAAAAAAGATAAAAAAAAAAAAAAAACATTCATGGGTGTTAAATTATTGTATAAAGCATTTGAACGGTGATGATTAGTCCAAGGATACATATAACCATTGGTGGTGCGTAACATCTAAGCACAACCCTTTTGTAGTCACACTTATTACAGTACAATTAAGTTTTTTTTGTACATATACTAACTAAATAAAAACCCTAAATATAACCATATTTAACAACTACTTACCTATCAAACCAACATTTCTCTCAATCCATTCATCCATTCTCTCTTTCTATCTATCTCTATCTCTCTAGGGAGAGACGATGGCACTCGTGCCTGGAAACAGCCCCGATGGTGGAGAATCTCGCGGTAAAGGTATCATGTTGTTTGGAGTTAGATTGATGGAAGGAGGAGGTGGAAGTGGTGGCGGAGGAGGGTTTTCGTTTAGAAAAAGTGCTAGTATGAATAATCTAGCTCAATTTGATGAACAACATCAGGAATCTAATGTTGATGCTGCTGGATATGCTTCAGACGACGTTGTTCATCCCTCGGCTCGTAGTAGAGAGCGAAAGAGAGGTACTTATTTACAAATTTATCAAGTAACATGATCATTTTATTTCTTAATAGTATACTATCAACAAAAAGTAATCAGACGATGAAATATTTATTCGTTTGATATACTTTTTGTAATTTAAACCTTTCGTAATAGAATTAATTTGTCATCGTTACTTATCCAATGGTCCATCAATAGTCATTATTTGGAGGTTTGGACTTTAAAAAGAAAGTAAAAAGGTAAATTAGACGCTGATTTCATCGTCTGATTACCTTTCTATTATTTCTAATAATCGTTGTAAAATGTAATTTTTATTAATTTCGTTGATCTTGTGTTGAATATAGGAGTACCATGGACAGAAGACGAACACCGTCTATTTTTGATTGGATTACAAAAGGTAGGGAAAGGAGATTGGAGAGGAATTTCTCGAAACTTTGTAAAAACCCGAACACCAACTCAAGTTGCTAGTCATGCTCAAAAGTACTTTCTCCGACGAACAAACAATAATAGGAGACGCCGAAGATCCAGCTTATTCGACATTACAACTGATACGGTACCGTTTTACATATCATACATATTCAACTATGTTCATGTTCATTTGTTTATCAATTATCAGAAAATTTTATATTTGTTTGATATGTTTGACTAGATCTTAATATATATTTAAAGTTGCTTTAGAAATGATTTATTAAAGTAACAAATAATTTTAAATGATATCTTTGCTTCATTATTTTTATTAATATATCTTTAAGTACCAAAATAAGGTTATCTATTGGTATTATAGAATCATTGCTTTTTTATAATTGAACTTAGCAGTTAGCACATGGTGTCTACTATTAATTAGTTGAAAATATAATAATTAATGGTAATTATATTATAATTCTTAATAATTAAAAAGCACATTTTCTGTTTACATGTTTTTGAACAACTAGTTTGAATTATAATTTTTTTTTCTTTTTGAAGCATTACTATATAACTATAGGATAACTAGCAAAAATCTTTAGAAATATAGTTATATCACTTGTATATACAAGTTGATTTAAGGTTACAACATCAATCATTCTAATTAACAAAAGGAAAAAAAAAATGGGAAAATCACGGGTACTTTTGATCCATAGGAACGATGTCATTGACATCGTCACTTTTACGATTAAGATGTATTGTATTTTTCGAATAAAAAATTAACAATTTTAGGTTGTCAAATAAATCATATTATGTCGATTTCTATGACAACTTCTTGTTTTTATTTTATTTTTGAGTATATTAATTAATAAAAATAATTTTAGCATAATTTTAGTATTTTTTTTTATTATCTTGTAAATATTAAATGATTGGTCATTAAAGTTGACATGGATGGATGGATTCTTCAAGTCCACCAAGATCATCACCTTCCCCACCTACTTGAGTGAATGGAACTCCTCCACATAAATCTTCAATCTTTGGTTGAAATTTAATCAATCAATTAATTAAAAAGAAAATGAATAAATTATCTAATGAGAGTCTACATGTATTCCTTTATTCCACCTTTGATTATTATTTTATGTAAATGAATAAATTAGCATACTAATAAGTTAGTTTAACTTTATTATTGATAGTAATAGTAATAGTAACGTTTTAATATTTTTTGGAGTTGCAGCACATGAATTCATCAATGGATGACGATTTAAAGGCGCAAACAAGTCTAAAACACGAGCAAGAAAAATATCCCATGTCATCTTTTCCAACGAGGCTACAAGTTCCGGGAGATCATAGCTCATTAGAGAGTCTCACACTCGGATTTGCTCCAACAACCAAACAAGTACCCAAGACATCCGCAAAGCTGATGCCCCCAATCCCAATACCTCCATCCATGAAAATGGCTAAACTCAATTTAAGCACCAGTGTTAACCACCTAGAACCGCCATTGCCCTTAACACTAAACCTTTCAACCACCACACCAACAACGTCTTCTGACCAATCATCGCCATCATCAACCACAAGACACACGATGACCACTTATCAAGAAGTGTCGGGTAGCTTTAATAGTAACAACGGGGATAGCATTATTAGTGTTGCATGATGATATTAATTAGAAAATGTTGTGATTAATAACATGTAATGAGTGTTTGTATTTGTAAATTAAGTTGTGGAGAAAAGAAAGGGGTAGATTTATTTTTTATAAATTAAGTTTGGATTAGTTAGGTATGGGATGTTAGTTGATTACAAAAGATTAAGTAGGGGGTATTATATGAAAGATTTCTATGGTTTATTGTTTCTTGTTTTTTTTGTTTTTGACAAAGCTGGAAAACATTGATATGATATATATAAAATAAATATAATTTGTAACAGAAGATGTGACATTTGAATTGTTGGGGTTCATGCTGTAATTTCAAGATGTGTTAAGACTTAAGAATGTGTTGTTGTCGATGTTATTTGAAAACATGAAGATGACATATCAACCATTTGTATTGAAAAAGTATACTATGTCTTGCGATTGATTATATATATATATATATATATATATATATATATATATATATATATATATATATATATATATATATATATAGATATATATATATGAGCTAGTCAAACGATCTTTACACACCGATCTACCCCATTGCAAAAATCTTATGAGTTGAAGATTCATCATTAGCCTAAAAGGTCATTATTTTGTTGTATTTGATAGATATATACTCGTATAATGAATGAAAATAACCACGGTCATTATTATTTTTTAAGTCTAGAATTCATTGTGGTTAGAAGAGCTTAGATGCATAAAAATGTGCTACACAACTTCGAAGAAATATACATGGAAAAAAGTTTGACACACCTTTACCGTTTTGGTCATTACTTTTTCATACGAAGGATCATTCAAATTGGAGAATGAACTAGACACAGAGGGCTTATATTGTGGGGATAATATGTAAAAACAGGTATATAAGGCGTATGCCTGTGTTTGGACATACGTCGTATGCATGTGTGGCCCAATATTCAACATTTTATAAATTAATAATTTCTACCTAAAAACATATCCAACTTTTGGGAGTCGACTTTTAGGGTTTCTTGGGGTTTTTCTACTCTCTTAGAAGCTGGAGATCAAGAGGATTAAGGCTCGGGTGAAGATTGTTCATAAATTTCTTCGGTTTACTATCCTCGTTTGATCATAACATGTTTGGTACTATTGTTCTTATTGTTTGCACTTTATTTAGTGTGATTATGCGGTAAAATCCATAAGTGTTTGCTTAGTGTTTATGAACCGTTGTTTGGATACAATGCGTATGCCAATAACATTTAAATAATACACGTTTTTTCAAATGCGTATGCCAATTTTTTTTGTTTTTTTATGTGGATTTTTTGTATAAAAAATAAGATGTTTCTAATAACACACAATCTAAAGATATCTCTTATATTTTTCTCGAGATAATTTTTTTCGGACTCCATCTTAGCCCCTAACCGAAAATCCTAGCTCCGCCCCTATAGACTTAGGCTTATTCTGGGTTTTTGTTTGTTAATAGCTAGATTATATAGACCTTTAGGACTGGTTTTCTTTACAGCTCTCATTTAATAATTTTATTGAATTGGAATTGGGCAGAGTCGTG
Source organism: Senecio squalidus (assembly GCA_910822075.1). Lineage (NCBI taxonomy): Eukaryota > Viridiplantae > Streptophyta > Magnoliopsida > Asterales > Asteraceae > Senecio > Senecio squalidus. Next base: position 77,177,332 of record CAJVGC010000001.1, on the reverse strand, counting down.
ATTTTTTTTATGAGGGATAAAGGGTATGTTTGGCGCAAATAGCTAGAGCTGAATATACGAGCTGGAGTTGGAAGTTTGAGTTTTATTTATTTCTGAAAGCTACTTTCATTAGCTTTTTATTTTGGAGCTTTTTTTCCAAAATAAAAGCTAAAAGTATTACTATCCAAACGAATTTTCTTTTTTAATCATGAGCTTATTTTTTTGAAAACAAAAAGCTTAAACTCTAAAAAGCTTCAAAAAACTTGTCCCAAAACATACCCAAAATAAAGGGTATTTAAGGATTGTGTTTAAGTTTTTTTATTTCATGGTTTATGTTATCGTTTTAGAAAGGCAATGACTCACACATACAAAACCATGGATATTTATATTTGTCTCCTCATTTTCTAGGTTGATGAGCCACGACGATACAACTAATTTAAAGGCTTGTTGGTATTGAATAATGAAAACCCCATATCATGTTGTATTATTGATGAAATATAAATAGAGATACATAATACAAAATGGAAACCCTAATCTCCTAAAGAACTGTAACCCGTCAATAGGACATGGGTTGGGCCATACTACTACATCATCTAATATGCCTCTGCAGTTTGAGCGGAAATAAAACGGACGTTCAAAGTGGAACGTAAATACATCACAAAAGAAAAAGAAAAAGAAAAAAAAAAAAAAAAACTATAATGATAAAATAAAGTCTTTAATAACACATTGGGATCTCGCTTGCTTTGTCTTTGTCGACTTTTAAGTCTTCATAGGCATACAAACCTAAATCACAATGATATGATGTTGAAGGAATTGAACCAGAAACCGATCATGTTTCCCTCAGAATCAGAAATAGAAAACATAATATTTTTCCTATCTTATTTACTTGTAAGCAACATAATAATTTATCGATCATGTTGTTGGAAAATGTTAATGAAAATATGATATTTTCATCAACTTTGGACCTCTATAAATAATACATATTTAATATTTACGATTAATATTTTATATGTATGCGTAGCCTTTAGAAAGAGCTTCGCAACGATGGTCTTGTGTTAAATCAAGATCACACGAACCCAAAATGGTCTTGTGTTAAATCAAACACATTATGTCGACAAGATTCTAGAGCGATTCAATGTGGGGGATTCCGGCCTAGCTAGAACTCCAATTGACACCGGTCAACATCTATCTAAGAATAGAGGTGAAGGTGTTTCCCAACTAGAATACTCAAGAATCATTGGTAGTCTAATGTATCTAATGAGTTGTACCAGACCCGACTTAGCATACGCTGTTAGTAGGCTAAGCAGGTACACAAGCAATCCGAGTTCTGATCATTGGAAAAGTATGACAAGATTACTTCGGTATTTAAGATACACGCGAGAGTATGGACTACACTATAATAGACATCCAGCTGTTATCGAAAGATACACTGATGCAAACTGGATATCTGATATAAAAGATTCTCGATCAACAAGTGGATACGTGTTTACACTTGGAGGTGCTGCTGTAGCATGGAAATCTTGCAAACAGACGGTTATAGCAAGATCAACGATGGAATCTGAATTCATTGCCCTCGACAAATGTGGAGAAGAGGCAGAGTGGTTGCGTCAATTTGTAGAAGACATACCAAGATGGCCTAAGCCGGTAACGGCCGTATGTATACATTGTGATAGCCAATCGGCAGAGCTCATAGCATAATGTATAACGGTAAGTCAAGACATATTCGACGTAGACATAACACGATACGACAACTACTCTCAACAGGAGTTATCTCAATTGACTATGTGAAGTCAAAGGATTAACATAGCGGATCCGCTTACGAAAGGCTTAAACAGAGAGTTAGTTAGCAAGTCGTCAAAAGGAATGGGACTAAAGCCCTTGAATGAACAAGTTTATGCAAAGGAAACCTAACCCAGTTGACTGGAGATCCCAAGATCTGGGTTCAATAGGACAACCTAGTCGTATGAATGAAGGGAGGTCACTGTGGGGGTAGTTTACCTACCTCCTAAACCATCTAAGGGAGTTCATAATTTCACGAACTTCCTAGTCCATTCCTAAGATCAGTGACAAGGAGAAGGATAAGCATACGACTTTTAATGATTCTAAGAGATAACCATATGTGGTATAATGATCTCTAAAGAATCACCTATGTTAGAGAGAAGTGGGGTCGCTTCGAAGGGAATTATAAGGGCGTAATTCCTAAAAGCTCTCGCAGAACCAGGAAAGTGTTCATGACCATAACGAACACGACTATGAGGAGTTGACGTTGTCAGGAAGAGTCATGTGTGAAATGTATTGTCATGTACGCAAATAACAGCTCAGTTCAAAGACATCAAGTTCTACTCACAGTTAGGAGGCTAAGTGCATTTCATAAGGGAAGGTTCAAAGGGTAACACCTACCTATCCTATGCAGGATTCAACCGCCGAAGTTTCATTGGGAATAAGCGTTGTTAAGATCGATCTCCATTCATGTGGGGGATTGTTGGAAAATGTTAATGAAAATATGATATTTTCATCAACTTTGGACCTCTATAAATAATACATATTTAATATTTACGATTAATATTTTTTATGTATGCGTAGCCTTTAGAAAGAGCTTCACAACGATATATGATACGTCCAAAACGGAGTTAAGGTGAATGAGATATCGACGCCTAAAGATAGGTGTTTGGTGCAAAATTGGTTTTGTTTGAAACTTGTCCCACATCGGTGGTGGAGACAAAATTTGTGTTGTTTATAAGCAAGAATTTTGAACACTTGTTTAATTAGCTTGTGACTTATACACACACAAGCTCACGGCCTCGCGCGCAGGGGGGGGGGGGTGCAAATTTTTGGTCCGAAAGGGCTTGGGTTGAAAACTCATGCGAGCCCGCGTGACCTGCGGACACGAATGCAGCTCCGAAATCTCGAGCATGCGCGGTCCAGTTTTTGCTACGCGTTTTCTCGGTTAATGCCTAACAGCTTTCCATTTTAATTTTTGGCAAGTCAATAGCTGTTACGATTTGCTTTTAATGGCTCGTTAATGCCATTAAAAATGCATTAAACCAAAACCGCTCCTCCTACAGCCTATAAGACTGAGCCTCATTTCCGTTCTGATTCACACCTTAATCTCTTCGTTCTCTGCTACTATTCCGACCAACTTCAGGCAAGTGATAACTCCGGCAGTTTAGTAAACTGTTTTGCCATTGTACCCTGGGAAACAAAACGTGTGAATGCACGCGGAATTTGTTTTAAGGGAATCGTGTTTATCACGAGCCTTGGCCGATTACGTTTCTTGTTCATCATTTCTGTTTTGCTTATTTTCTTGTAACTACTTCATTATTATAAACGGTATTCATTCCTATACATGTTTCACTCTGTAACAACAAAATGAGAAAGCATAATATTTTTCCGATCATGTTTCACTCGGAAGTAGCATAATGTTTTACCGGTCATGTTTCACTCGGTAGCAGAAGCCAACGAAAAAGATTTTGATATTGTGAATTAAGAAAATACTTTCTGTAAAGGTTCTTAAAAACATTTGAACCTCTTTTTCTTTTTCGTTTAACAAGATAAAACCTAACAACGAGATAATACCTAATGACGAAACCAAAACAAACTAATCAAGTAATTGAATAGATTATATACATACTCTTTTTATACTACAAAATGGACCACCAAACAGAATAAGAAAAACAAGAATAATGATTTGCGTCATGGAAGTATATGGAACTATATCAAACCCAAAGAAAAGTACGAAATCCAAAATTCTTTCTTATTCAAAACACATATAAAAGAAGTAGAGAAACAAAAGGAAAACAAGATCATATGACAACCACTAACCTAAATGATAATAGTATTAAATAAAAAATTTTGTTATTGATTTTGTTTCTGTTCCTTTTCTTTGCAAATTGACGCTAGACTTTTACCTAACCACAAAACGAACAAACAAATAAAAGATAAATGGACAATTAATTAAAATCAAACCCTAAACAAACCAACAAATGACCCTAGAGGAACGAATCAGAAAAGAACATACTAATCAAAACGAACAATGACGAATAGGAAATAGTAGGCGGAAGCTTAATCAAACGAGTCAAAGCCGAAACACGGCTCTTATACGATATTGAATAATAAAAACCCCATTTCATGTATGTATTATTGATGAAATATAAATAAAGATACATAAAAGGAAATGGAAACTCTCATCTCCTAAAGAATTGTAACCCGTCAATAGGACATGGGTTGGGCCATACTACTACATCATCTAATAGTTGGTTCTGTTGTTTATATTTTTCTTAGATTACTTTTTGTAAGACATGAATTTTGAAAGAAAAGGGAAAATGTTGTATTACGTACATTATGAGTCCAAGTTCATGCAATGATGACTTGTATTGTGAAACCCATACCTTATAGAGTATGTCGTTACCACAACCATCATCCAACGACTAACCCTCCCGACTATGTGCCATCATATTGTCGCCATTCTCCCTCCGAATGGTGTCACCAACAATCCCCCAAGATGTTGTTTTCCATCCATGTTTTATATCTCCATATTGTGAGCATCAAATGGTTACATGTTAATATTTTGAGCACCAAACAACTATAATTCAATAATTTTTTGACATTTTCATATTTTTGGGCCAAATTTGGTTTAAATGGAGTTCAATTAACACACTTATTAAGTTACTAATTTGAATCAATTCACTCCAACCTAGTTCCTTTGATCCGGCACACAACTTTTTAATCATAACTCATTTCCAACACAATCGACCCTCTATTGGGTATAGATATTTACTGCAAATGCTTTAAAAATGTAAAAGGTCAACTTCACGAGTTTTAGCTACAATAGATTAAACCCGAAGATATCATTTCCCTTTTATTCACCTTGCACACCTTTAATACCTACATTGTAAACTGAACTCAAGAATTGCAACATTTTTGGCTTCCTTTTCAGTGGCAATGCTGAAGGTTCCCATTGTAACTCCACGTGAATCCGACCATTCTGAAGCTGGTATAACTTGTCGATCTGTTTTTCTCTTAAGACATCCGCAAGGCTTATATAGAGGTCTCCAAAAACATTCTAATAATAAAAAAAAATCTTATTCACATTAAAAAGTATAGATATATAATTAACCCAAATTTAATTAAGTTAAGGTGTGACATTCGCGAATTTCACGGTATTATTCTATCGTCTCGTATTCGTTTTATTTATTTATGTTCGTGTTTTGACCCTATTGTATTTCTTTTATGTTTATCGTATTCGTATTTTATGAGTATCGTATTTGTATTTTATGCGTATTTGCGTTTATCGGGTATATAGCGTGTAATTCGGATCTTTATGTCGGGAACGTATAGTCTAAAGTGCCTTTAGTATAAGTCTAGTATGCTCTTATGATAAGTTTAGGGGAATTATGCCTTAATTATATAATTAAGATTAACGTTTAAAAAGTATTTCATTTTTAGTCTTTTCGGAAATTTTATTACGAAAGTAGTCCTACGATGAATTTTATTACAAACAACATCCTCCACCAACCTTTTGTCTTATCTCTATCAACTATTTTTGTCTTTATCCCATTTTATCTTCCTTTCCAAGTAATTCACACACACACACTTTCTCTCTCTAAAAACACACACAAACACCCTCACCTTCTCTCTAGCTTTTCCGGCGATCCGACCGTCCGATTTTAGATCCGAGACCGGATTATTGATCACCATCATCACCTCTATCTATCCTCCGAATTTCATTACGATCAAGTAAGTATTTCTCTATTTTGATTTTAAACTTTTATCTATTTTTATCCAATCACGTAACTATCATTTCTCCACCATCAAAACCGAGATTTTATCGAAGATTATTGTTCCTAATAGTATTCTGGACATAGGGTATCAATTATAGATCATATGGACACTTAGAACATTCCAAAATCGATTTCTAAATGTTATTTTTCGTAAAAATCCCGTTATGGCACGTAACTTGCTTCCTATTCACGTAACTCATGTTACGTTCACGAAATACATAAGTTACGTTCACGAAATACCTATATTACGTTCACGAAACTTACAATATCGCTCACGAAATAGCCAAATTACGCTCACGAAATGGTTATGTTACGTTCACGTAATAGCTGCTCCTTCACGTAATTGTTCCTATATTCACGAAATTGTTACTTTGTCCACGTAATTCCCATGCAAGTTGTAACAAATTCCATATTCACGTAATTGCTATTACGTGTACGTAATTATGCATGCTGTGTCACGTAATTGTGTTTGGTTGATTCCATAACATGCTGACCCATCACAAAGATAACATGCACCCCACTTAATTCATTTCCATGCATGAAATCCTTCTTGTTTATCACATAATTATTTCCATAACTTATTTAGTACATATTTATCACTATGAATCATGTAATCCTTGTTTGGTGTCACGTAATACCTCCTTCCATAACACGTAACTTGATACTTACGTGACTTGTAGTGCACGTAAGTATGAGGATCACGTATCTAGTCCGTTGACTTTCCGAAACGTTTGTATTCCGTTATATCTTTATTCCTAGTGGTTATTTCGAAACCCGTATAAAACGTTAATCATTAAGGCATAACCCTACTAGACTTAGAGATACTTAGACATGTTTTATTTACGTGATGTATAGGGCACTTAGACTTTGAAGCTTGACGGTATTATTGTATTTCCCGACATATAAGGATTTGGATTGCTTTGCTATCTGTGAGTTATTCGTTGCCCTTTTTAACCTTTTACTATTTTTGGGCATGATTAGCGTTAAACAAAGGTATTTTATGGTATGTATGTATTATGGTATGTATGGATATGTATGCTTTAGATGATCTCACCCAACTTGTACCGCCTTTGTGGTAGTACAAGGCCCCGTATAAACACCTGTTAGCTTTGAGCCACCGGAAGTATATATAGCGCTATATGGGTCTAACAAACCCTCATTCTAATACGTTATTATGATAAGGGAGGAGCCCTGTCCGTATTAGTAATGTTATGACCGTTTTTATTATCGAGAACAACCTGGTTTGAGACACTAGGTGGGGTTAGTTGCCTTTATTATTGTTATGGTTCAGGTGTATGTTATATTCCTAGAGCTGTTATTTATCCAGTATGGTATATATTTTATGATATGATTATGATTTTATGAAATGATTATGGTACCGTATGGTAATAATCTGAATATTTTATCGAAAGGTTTTGTAAACTTCAAAACATATTTTGAAATATCATTTTCAAAAGACTTATCTTCAAATCTTATCTTTTGGGTCAAAACTTATTGAAAACCTTTACACTATTATGTTTTTATTTACTATTGCGAATAATTCACCAACTTTATGTTGACGTCGTATTTTAACGCTTTTCAGGGATTTGAGGTTACCTCTTTTGATGCTATGCTTGCTTGACTACTTGGGACTTTTTGCTGGAATTTATTTTGTATTGTAATTCCTTAGTTTCCCATACTCTGTAGTCGTATTTTGGTATTATTCGGAAGACTGTAATAAGTATTTTACTTCAAACTCTTTATCTATGTTGATGATGTTTGGTTTATTTATGTTTGATGTAACCTTGAATCTCTGATACCGTATACACTGCGCACCTCGGTTCCGCCATTTCTATGCGGGGTGTGACAGAAGTTGGTATCAGAGCCAATGGTTATAGCGAACTAAGTGACCTTACGGAATCACTTAGACTATGACCTAGGCTTTTGGACCTATCTGATTTACTCTATGTGCGCATTTCTTTCTTATGTGGGCCTTTATGTGATTCGTATGCTATATGTGCTTTTATTTTGCTTTTTATGTTTTGAGGCCTGCTCGTTTTAGTCGCACATACAGTTTATCGTTCTGATTTATTCCGTTTGCTATTCGTAGAAGATGCCGCCTAAGAGAACTTCTTCTAGAGCTACTTCTACTAGAGCTACTCCTGCCGCCCCTGCTCCGAGAAGATCGGCAAGGCGAGGTCGCGCCAGCACTAGATCGGGTGCTACTGCTCAGAACACCACTGCTGTCCCCAATACTACTTCTGCTACTCCGAACATCAGTCAGCTGATTGCGGAGCAGATTGCAGCAGCTATCCCAGTGATTGTGGCACAACTTAAGGAGACACCAGTGCAAGATGCTGATTTAGAGTTTGATGTACCTGAGATGCCCGATATTGGAGCTGAAGGTTTGGCGTCTGGGCGCGATGGTTCCGATGTAGGAAGAGCAGTGCATATAGGATCTGGAGGACTGAATATTGATATCGAAGATCCACCCCGAGGCTGCTCGTATAAAGCCTTCCTGGATTGCAGACCTGCTGAATTTAGGGGTACTGAAGATGCTGTTGCCACCCTACAATGGTTTGAGAAGATGGAGTCTGTATTTGATGTGTCAGGATGTGCTGATGAGAGTCGTGTTAAGTATGCTACCTATCTGTTCCAGGGTAAAGCCCTCACTTGGTGGAACTCTGTGAAGAAGGTCCAAGGTCGAGCTGCTGTCACCTTGATGACCTGGGAGAATTTGAAAGTTATGATGAAGAAAGAATATGTGCCGTCGTCTGAGACGCAGCGATTGGAGGATGAGTTTTGGAACCTAACTATGCAAGGTTCTAACTATCGTGGGTATGTGAACCGCTTCTATGACTTATGCGTCCTGGTTCCTCGTCTGGCTCGTACTGAGAACGAGAGGATTGAACGGTTCGCGAATGGTTTGCCGCAGACTATGCGAGACCATATTATTTCTCATCTTCCGGGTACACTTCAGAGCGCCGTTGATATTGCGGGTAGGTTGGTCGCTAGTGCAATCCGTGGTGGTACACTGCAGCCAGTTGTGAGTCGTAGGGATACTGGTAGATCTGTTAGAAGGGATGGGAGTGATTCGAGAAAGAGAAACCGTAGTCAAGATCAAAGACCTCAACGCCCTCAGGTATATGCGTTGACGGGTGCTGGAGCTGGAAATCAGGGCGTGCGCCCTAAGTGTGAGACTTGTGGTAGTGCTCATGCGACAAATGTAGCGTGTTGGGTTTGTAAACGCTGCAAGAAGCTAGGCCACACTGAGCAATATTGTAGAAGAGCTGTTGGAGCGTGTTATGAATGTGGAGAGATGGGTCATCTCCGTCAGCAGTGTCCTAAGCTTATATCATCTACTCCTGGTGCTGGTACTAGTGCTAGAGGGAATCCTGCTAAGAGCCGAGCATTTGCTATGGAATCTACCGAAGCTCATCAGGATCCTACCGTAGTCACTGGTACATTTCTTGTTGACGATTATCCTGCTTTTGTATTGTTTGATTCGGGTGCCGATAGAAGCTTTATTTCTAGTGACTTTCGCCCCTTAGTAAACCGTGCCTCTAGTCTTTTAGAGCCTGCCTATGAAGTAGAAATAGCTGATGGTAGATGTGCCTGTGTTAAGGAAGTTATTCGTGATATTTCTCTCGTTTTAGCCGATATTCCTTTTTCCATCGACCTTATCCCTATGAAACTCGGTAGTTTCGACGTCGTAGTCGGTATGGATTGGTTAGCGAAGCATAAAGGAGAGATAGTCTGTTATGAGAAGCTTATTCGTATTCAGAAGCCGGATGGAGACCAGTTGATTGTACACGGAGACAAGGCCGGGAAACGCCTTAAAGTTATTTCTTGTTTGAAGGTTCGCGAGTACGTCCGTCAGGGTTGTTCTTTGTATCTTGCTCACTTGGTGAAGAAAGACTCTGCGATAAAGATTGATGGTGTGCCGATTGTTCGCGAGTATTCGGACGTTTTTCCTGACGATTTACCTGGAGTCCCTCCCCAGAGACAAACCGATTTTCGTATTGATCTTATTCCTGGAGCAGCACCTGTTGCTAAGGCTCCGTATCGTTTGGCTCCTTCTGAGATGCTCGAGTTGTCGAAGCAAATTCAGGAATTGGTAGATAAGGGTTTTATTCGTCCTAGTTTCTCCCCGTGGGGTGCTCCTGTTCTCTTTGTTAAGAAGAAGGATGGCTCCATGCGTTTATGTATTGATTATCGGGAGTTAAACAAGTTGACTGTGAAGAACCGTTATCCCCTTCCTCGTATTGATGACCTATTCGATCAACTTCAGGGTTCTTGCTATTTCTCAAAGATCGATCTTCGCTCTGGTTATCATCAGTTGAGAGTTCGAGAAGATGATATACCTAAGACTGCTTTTCGTACTCGGTATGGTCATTACGAGTTCATGGTGATGCCGTTTGGTATGACAAACGCCCCTGCAGCATTCATGGAACTAATGAACCGTATTTGTCGTCCGTATCTTGACAAGTTCGTTATCGTATTCATCGACGACATTCTTATCTATTCCCGAAGTCGCAAGGAACATGAAGAGCATTTGCGTCTTGTTCTGGAAGTGCTTCGAAAAGAGAAGTTGTATGCGAAATTCTCTAAGTGCGAGTTCTGGATATCCGAAGTTCAATTCCTTGGCCACGTGGTTAGCGCGAAGGGTATTCACGTTGATCCTGCTAAGATTGAAGCTGTCAAAAGTTGGGTTGCACCGAAGTCACCGACCGAAATCCGTTCATTTTTGGGTCTTGCTGGGTATTATCGCCGATTCATCGAGAATTTCTCCAAGATCGCTTCGCCTATGACTAAGCTGACACAGAAGAGCGAACCATTTGTTTGGGGTACCGCTCAGGAGGAAGCATTTCAGATATTGAAGCAGCGGTTGTGTGACGCTCCTATTCTTAGTCTACCAGTTGGTTCCGAGAATTTTGTGGTCTACTGCGACGCTTCGCACAAAGGTCTGGGTTGTGTGCTTATGCAGAATGGTAAAGTTATAGCTTACGCTTCGCGTCAGTTGAAAATCCATGAGCAGAATTACACGACACATGATATAGAGTTGGGAGCTGTCGTCTTTGCATTGAAGATTTGGAGACATTATCTGTATGGGACCAAGTGTACCGTGTTTACCGACCACAAGAGTCTACAGCACATATTCGATCAGAAGATGCTGAACATGAGACAAAGACGCTGGGTTGAATTATTAAACGACTATGATTGCGACATTCGCTACCATCCTGGTAAGGCGAACGTTGTTGCTGATGCATTGAGTCGTAAGGAAACCGTCAAACCGGTCCGTATTCGTTCTATGGTGATATCTATTCAGACGAGCTTGAAGGCTCGGATTATTCAAGCTCAGGAAGGTATTATGACTGAAGGCCGTGTTAAAGAGGAAAGATTGTATAAGTTGGCGTTGGAACTAGAACCGAAGGAGGATGGAGTTCTGTATTTCCTCGAGCGTATTTGGGTTCCGGTTAGTATCCGTCAGTTGGTTCTGGACGAAGCCCATAAGTCGAACTATTCCATTCATCCGGGTTCCGACAAGATGTATCACGACTTGAAAGACTTTTATTGGTGGCCGGGTATGAAACGCGAGATCGCCGAGTATGTTAGTCGCTGTTTGACTTGTTCCAAGGTGAAGATTGAGTATCAGAAACCGTCTGGATTACTCCAACAACCGAAGATTCCCGAGTGGAAATGGGAGCGCATTACTATGGATTTTGTTACTAAGCTTCCGAGATCTTCGAGTGGTTATGACAGTATCTGGGTTATTGTTGATCGTCTGACGAAGTCTGCTCACCTCCTACCGATTCGTGAGAACTATCCGATGGAGAGATTCGTACGTTTGTATATTTCCGAGATTGTATCGAAACATGGGGTTCCTATATCGATTATTTCCGATCGTGATGCTCGTTTCACTTCGCGATTTTGGAAGACTTTCCAGACTGCTATGGGTACGAGATTAGATATGAGTACCGCCTATCATCCTCAGACCGATGGTCAGAGTGAGAGAACTATTCAGACTATGGAAGATATGCTACGAGCTTGCGCTATTGATTTTGGTGGTAGTTGGGATATTCATTTGCCGTTAATCGAATTCTCGTACAACAACAGCTATCACACGAGTATCAAGTGTGCACCGTTTGAAGCTTTGTATGGCCGTAAATGTCGATCGCCTGTATGTTGGGCAGAAGTTGGAGATAGTCAGATATCCGGTCCGGAGATTATACAGGAGACCACTGACAAGATCTTCAAGATCAAGGAACGATTGATTACTGCCAGAGATCGACAGAAGAAGTATGCTGATAAGCGCAGGAAGCCTCTCGAGTTCAGTGTTGGAGATATGGTATTATTGAAGGTATCTCCATGGAAAGGGGTTGTCCGATTTGTAAAGCGTAGCAAGCTGAGTCCGAGATACACGGGTCCGTTCAAGATTTTAGCCCGCGTCGGCCCAGCTGCGTATCGATTAGAATTGCCGGCAGAACTGAGCAGCGTACATAACGTATTCCATGTATCTCAGTTGAAGAAATGCCTGGCTGACGAGACATTATTAGTTCCGCTTGAGCAACTCCAGATTGACGATAAACTTCACTTCGTTGAGGAACCGATCGAGATCGTTGATAAGGATGTTAAGCGTCTGCGACGAAGTAAGATTCCTATTGTCAAAGTTCGCTGGAATTCCCGCTTTGGTGCTGAGTTCACGTGGGAACGCGAAGATGAAATTCTGCGGAAGTATCCTCACCTTTCTCCCGGAAGTAGTATCCAGTGATAATTTCGTGGACGAAATTCTTTTTACTTGGGGAGACTGTGACATTCGCGAATTTCACGGTATTATTCTATCGTCTCGTATTCGTTTTATTTATTTATGTTCGTGTTTTGACCCTATTGTATTTCTTTTATGTTTATCGTATTCGTATTTTATGAGTATCGTATTTGTATTTTATGCGTATTTGCGTTTATCGGGTATATAGCGTGTAATTCGGATCTTTATGTCGGGAACGTATAGTCTAAAGTGCCTTTAGTATAAGTCTAGTATGCTCTTATGATAAGTTTAGGGGAATTATGCCTTAATTATATAATTAAGATTAACGTTTAAAAAGTATTTCATTTTTAGTCTTTTCGGAAATTTTATTACGAAAGTAGTCCTACGATGAATTTTATTACAAACAACATCCTCCACCAACCTTTTGTCTTATCTCTATCAACTATTTTTGTCTTTATCCCATTTTATCTTCCTTTCCAAGTAATTCACACACACACACTTTCTCTCTCTAAAAACACACACAAACACCCTCACCTTCTCTCTAGCTTTTCCGGCGATCCGACCGTCCGATTTTAGATCCGAGACCGGATTATTGATCACCATCATCACCTCTATCTATCCTCCGAATTTCATTACGATCAAGTAAGTATTTCTCTATTTTGATTTTAAACTTTTATCTATTTTTATCCAATCACGTAACTATCATTTCTCCACCATCAAAACCGAGATTTTATCGAAGATTATTGTTCCTAATAGTATTCTGGACATAGGGTATCAATTATAGATCATATGGACACTTAGAACATTCCAAAATCGATTTCTAAATGTTATTTTTCGTAAAAATCCCGTTATGGCACGTAACTTGCTTCCTATTCACGTAACTCATGTTACGTTCACGAAATACATAAGTTACGTTCACGAAATACCTATATTACGTTCACGAAACTTACAATATCGCTCACGAAATAGCCAAATTACGCTCACGAAATGGTTATGTTACGTTCACGTAATAGCTGCTCCTTCACGTAATTGTTCCTATATTCACGAAATTGTTACTTTGTCCACGTAATTCCCATGCAAGTTGTAACAAATTCCATATTCACGTAATTGCTATTACGTGTACGTAATTATGCATGCTGTGTCACGTAATTGTGTTTGGTTGATTCCATAACATGCTGACCCATCACAAAGATAACATGCACCCCACTTAATTCATTTCCATGCATGAAATCCTTCTTGTTTATCACATAATTATTTCCATAACTTATTTAGTACATATTTATCACTATGAATCATGTAATCCTTGTTTGGTGTCACGTAATACCTCCTTCCATAACACGTAACTTGATACTTACGTGACTTGTAGTGCACGTAAGTATGAGGATCACGTATCTAGTCCGTTGACTTTCCGAAACGTTTGTATTCCGTTATATCTTTATTCCTAGTGGTTATTTCGAAACCCGTATAAAACGTTAATCATTAAGGCATAACCCTACTAGACTTAGAGATACTTAGACATGTTTTATTTACGTGATGTATAGGGCACTTAGACTTTGAAGCTTGACGGTATTATTGTATTTCCCGACATATAAGGATTTGGATTGCTTTGCTATCTGTGAGTTATTCGTTGCCCTTTTTAACCTTTTACTATTTTTGGGCATGATTAGCGTTAAACAAAGGTATTTTATGGTATGTATGTATTATGGTATGTATGGATATGTATGCTTTAGATGATCTCACCCAACTTGTACCGCCTTTGTGGTAGTACAAGGCCCCGTATAAACACCTGTTAGCTTTGAGCCACCGGAAGTATATATAGCGCTATATGGGTCTAACAAACCCTCATTCTAATACGTTATTATGATAAGGGAGGAGCCCTGTCCGTATTAGTAATGTTATGACCGTTTTTATTATCGAGAACAACCTGGTTTGAGACACTAGGTGGGGTTAGTTGCCTTTATTATTGTTATGGTTCAGGTGTATGTTATATTCCTAGAGCTGTTATTTATCCAGTATGGTATATATTTTATGATATGATTATGATTTTATGAAATGATTATGGTACCGTATGGTAATAATCTGAATATTTTATCGAAAGGTTTTGTAAACTTCAAAACATATTTTGAAATATCATTTTCAAAAGACTTATCTTCAAATCTTATCTTTTGGGTCAAAACTTATTGAAAACCTTTACACTATTATGTTTTTATTTACTATTGCGAATAATTCACCAACTTTATGTTGACGTCGTATTTTAACGCTTTTCAGGGATTTGAGGTTACCTCTTTTGATGCTATGCTTGCTTGACTACTTGGGACTTTTTGCTGGAATTTATTTTGTATTGTAATTCCTTAGTTTCCCATACTCTGTAGTCGTATTTTGGTATTATTCGGAAGACTGTAATAAGTATTTTACTTCAAACTCTTTATCTATGTTGATGATGTTTGGTTTATTTATGTTTGATGTAACCTTGAATCTCTGATACCGTATACACTGCGCACCTCGGTTCCGCCATTTCTATGCGGGGTGTGACATAAGGATTCATTACCTGATTAAGATACTTATCCATCCGTGAACTAGAAGAGACTACCAAATACATCCTAGCATTTGTTGGTGGTTTGTCGAAAGTAAACTTAAAAGTTTCTTCCCATATCGGATTTTTATTATTCTTCATGGTCTGCAAAATCCAAATTCAAACAAAGTGTAAATATTAAAATGCTTTTGCAACAATATTGCCAACAAAACACACTGTAATTCATAACACAAACCGTGGTTCTTCTTATGTCGTGTCCAATACGCAAAAGAATAAATGGATGTTTTGCCTTAAGATCATTCCCTTCATGAATTGTAACGACAAGAAAGCCTCCACTCTCTGATGCATTTTCTTCGACACCCATAGGATTTGTGGCCCTGACAATTCAGAATCCGAATTGTTTGTTAGATATTTCTTTGTGCGAAATAGCAAAAAACAAATCTGGGAGGATACTTACTTTTCATGATCCAATATATACACCTCAGGACTTTTTGGCAATGAAGATATGTTTGCAACTTCATCTTTAATGAACACCTAAAAAGGAAAAATAAGTGTTAGCAAGAAACTCATCCTTATTAGTATATTCAATCATAGTCTAAAATCTATTGAACAATTTGAACTCTTAGCTTCTTCTTTCTTTAGCAAAATGATGAAAATATATTTGATTGATTCTCGAACACATATATACCATCAAGTACTTATAGTTATCATTTTGTTAATAAAAGTTTATATTCATATTACCTATTCAACAAAGAAGTACTATTATAAAAAGATGCAAAAACAAATTAACTTACTTGACTTTGAAGTGCAGTTTCAAGTGCTGTCACGATCTCGCTCATTAACGGCCGTTCTTCTCTATCTCTCTTCAAACATTGATAAGCTATTGTCGTATATGCTTTCAAAGAATCAGGGTTAATTTCATCCTTTATATTACCATAAATAATTTCATTTAGTTTGTGTTTTTCATTTTGCACTAAATCTACTAAGGGTTGAAGTTCGTTACTTTTGTCGTTAAGAGATAACCTTCTGTTGGACCCATATTATTTGTGACCCTCATTGATCATTTATCCTTACTGATATGATGACTGACACTAACTGAAATCTGTGTCTAGTAAATATTCGATGGACGTATTTACCTTACCGACACTATAGATTTCCCATTAGGTGATCGGAACTATGAGAGCTTAAATATAAACACTTATTAAACACCATGGGACTAAATAATACACACTCCTAATTTGAGTGTGTATATAAAGGGACATAATAAACCCTTAGAAGGGTTGGCTCATTTTATCATCTTCATCCCTTTCTTCCCAAACACACACACTAAGTGTTTCTCTCTAATAAGGTTCTAACATAACCTTAATTCCATCCTAATACGATCATCTCAATTTGGGAATCATTGATGGCTAACTTATTCAACAACATGCCCGGATCATCTGCAGGTATGTTAAATTTACATGAACCAATCTAATTTAATCCAACATGTGGTATCAGAGCCAATGGCTCGTGATTATCCATTGGTTCATGTTTATTTATCGCTTGGCTATTGCTATTATTGATTATGCAAATTATCTGGCCGGCGGAAATCGTTTTTGGATAAAAAAAATGGAGTTTTTTGGACCTGCGGCGGCTGGAATGCAACCCTAATTTCGACGAACTTCGTCCGTGCGGATGAAGGCTCATCCGTACGAACCTGATTTGCTCGTACGTACGGATGAAGCCCTATACGTACGAACCTGATTTGTTCATTAGTACGAATCTGATTGGCTCATCTGTACGAACCTGATTTGTTCGTACGTACGGATGGAGCCCTATACGTACGAACCTGACTTGTTCATTAGTACGAATCTGATTTGTTCATACGCACGAACGTAACTGTTGATCCGTACGAATCTGGGCTAAATGCGTGCGAACCTAGGCTTACATCCGTACGAACTTAAACCTTACATCCGTACGAACCTAGGCTTACATCCGCACGAACCTGGACTTACATCCGTACGAATCAATACTCATCCGTACGAATATAATCTCATCCGTACGGATGACTACAGACCCTAATTTGGTCGGTTTTTTTAAAGTCTTACTGGCGCAGCCCCCTTGACCCCGCAAGGATATTAATTCTGTCGTGGTCACCTTATTTAGTCACCTTATTTATATGTGACCTTATTATACTTATGCACTAATATTCATGTTTTCATCTTTTGTTGCCCCAAAGGTCAAAAGGTGATTCCTATGATTGCATTTTTCCTTTAGCATAATAAACACGTAGGATATTAATTCTGCCCAAAGGTGATTTAATATACTTGTGTGCTTAAAAGGATTCTTATTATGCCTTAAAACACGACGTTCTATTTTGTTGCCCAAAGGTCAAAAGACAAACGTTGTGTTGCATGAACCTTATGCTCATTATTTTACTTAGATATTAGTTATTTCTGCCCAAAGGTGATGTAACATCTAAGTAGAGCCTTACTTTAGCTTATTATTTTGGTGTTTTTTAATAGGCTTACCTATCACTTAGCTTCATTACTAATATGGTCTTAGTCTCAGGAACATTGCTATTAGGTCTACTTATTTTAGACATTACTCTAGTTCTATTACTTTAAGGGACATTACTTAGTCTGCCTTATATAGCTAACTCTGTCACTATAAAATCTTCTAAAATTCGTATCATAATCTTAAATCCTCCTTATTCTCCACTACAGTACCAAACTTCGGCATTGAGGCACTTACTGGTGCTAATTTCGCTACTTGGAAGGATCAACTTTACCTAACTCTGGGAATGCTCGACATGGACTATGCTATTCGCCATGATGAACCCGCTGCTATTACTGCTGAGTCTACTGCTACTCAGAAAGCGGACTTTGATAAGTGGGAAAGGGCGAATCGGCTGTCCCTAATGATGGTCAAGAACTCAATTCATCCCAGCATCCGAGGAGCTATCCCTGATAACAACAAAGTGAAAACTTACCTCACATCTGTTGAGGATCACTTTAAGGGATCGTCTAAGGCAACTGCGAGTAGTTTAATGCTACAGATGCTGACTCTTAAATATGAGGGTTCTAACGGTGTCCGTGAACACATAATGAAGATGGTTGACATGTCTCACAAGCTTAAGAATTTACAAATGGAAGTCTCAGATAATTTTCTTGTGCACTTCATAATGACTTCCTTGCCTGCTCGGTTCGACACTTTCAAAGTGAATTATAACGCTATGAAAGATAAATGGTTGATAAGTGAACTGATTGCTATGTGCGTTCAAGAGGAAGATCGTCTTAAGCACATTCAACCTGAAGCTGCTGTTCACCTTACTACCACTTCAAACCCCAAGAAGAGGAAAGGTAACTACAGTAACAAGACTGAAAATAAAGTCCAAAATCATGGTGCTGCTACCTCTGGCCCTAAACCTTCAACAAGCAATAATAACTGCAAGTTCTGTCGCTCCAAAGGGCACGGACAGAAAGATTGCTCTAAATTCAAGGACTGGCTAGCTAAGAAAGGTAACATTCTTTATGTAATATTTGATTCCTTTACTACTGATGTTCCATTTAATACATGGTGGGGTGACTCTGGTTCTATGGTCCATGTGACCAATTCCTTACAGGGATTCCTTACAATCCAGAAGCTACAAAAGGACCAAAGAAAACTTAGAGTTGGAAATGGTGATCTCTTAGATGTCGAAGCCATGGGGACTTTAAATTTACATATGAATACCGGAAAGTGTATTAGATTAATAGATACCTTATATGTACCGAGAATTACTCGGAACCTTGTATCTATATCTAGACTTGATCTTGAAGGTTATGTAATTACTCATGGTTGTGGCAGGATCACTTTTACTCTTAATAATGAATTGTTTGGTTGTGGTTTTTTGGATGGATTACTGTATAAATTAGAACTAGATCATAATTTCTCACAGTCTTTGTTGTCTCTTAATATTGATGACATAACTAAAACAAAGACAAAATCACCTAAACAAGCAGAGAATTCCTCCACATTGTGGCATAAACGTCTCGGTCACATCTCACGAGATCGCATGACACGACTCGTCAAAGAAGGAATCTTACCCTCTCTTGATTTTAGTGATTTTGAAACATGTATTCAATGCCTCAAAGGCAAAATGGCTAAAGGGAATAAGAAAGGAGCCACCAGATGTTCCAACTTGTTGGAAATAATTCATACTGATATTAGTGGCCCCTATCCCGCATCAATAACAGGACATACATCATTTATTACATTCATTGACGATTATTCACGTTATATGCACCTTTATCTGATTAAAGAAAAATCTGAATCCTTACAAACTTTTGTCGATTATAAAACTTTGGTTGAAAACCAACTTGATCATAAGATAAAAGTTGTCCGATCAGATAGGGGAGGTGAGTATTACGGTAAACATACTGATATTGGTCAAGCTCCTGGTCCCTTCTATAATTTTTGCAAGGAACAGGGCATAATTAACCAATACACCATGCCAGGTTCTCCTCAACAGAATGGTGTTGCTGAAAGGAGAAACCGAACTTTAATGGACATGGTGAGAAGTATGCTCGCCAACACTAACCTACCCAAATTTCTTTGGACTGAGGCCTTAAAAACAGCTGTTCATATACTCAATAGGGTTCCATCAAAATCTGTCCCTAAAACTCCTTATGAGATCTGGACAGGTAGGAAACCGAGTCTAAAATATATGAAAGTATGGGGCTGTCCTGCCGAAGCAAAAGTCTATAACCCTAACTTAAAGAAACTGGATTCTAAAACCCTTACATGTTTCTTTATTGGTTATCCCGAGAACTCAAAAGGTTATCGGTTTTACTGTCCTTCTCACTCTACCCGCATCATAGATACGCAACATGCCACTTTCCTCGAAAATTCAGAGATCAGTGGGAGCACGACAAATCCTGATTTAGATTTGCAAGAAGTACAAGAAGCGGGGGGAAACCACTCGTCGGTTATTACGATTCCTCCGATAATTCCTCTTGTACCCAACGCTGCTCCCAATATACCTGGATCTCCTAATGAACCGGTTGAACCTCCTATGCCTCCTAATCTAAACGCCGAAGAACCGCTTGTTCCTGAAGAACCCGTAATTCAGCTCAGGAGATCATCAAGGGCTCGCAGAAACACTAATTTTGATGATTTCGAAACTTATCTGGCTGAAGTCGAAAACATTGGGAAACTTACTGATCCAACCTCTTACCGAGAAGCTATTAATAGTGATCAGGCCGCTAAATGGATTGAAGCCATGATTGAAGAGCTCAAATCCATGGAGCGTAATGGCGTTTGGGTATTGGTTCCACTCACTAAAGGATCCAAAGTAATTGGATGTAAATGGGTGTTCAAAACCAAATTAGACCCGAATGGAAACGTCGAACGCTATAAGGCCAGACTGGTTGCAAAAGGCTTTACTCAAAAGGAAGGAATCGATTATCAAGAGACCTTTTCTCCTGTCTCTCGTAAAGATTCCCTAAGGATCGTCATGGCACTCGTAGCTCATTATGATTTAGAGTTACATCAGATGGATGTCAAGACCGCTTTCCTAAATGGTGACTTGCAAGAAGACGTATACATGCAGCAACCTGAAGGATTTATTCCAGAAGGTAAAGAGCACATGGTCTGCAAGTTAAACAAATCGATATATGGGTTGAAACAAGCATCACGACAATGGTACCTTAAATTTGATGAAGTCGTGAAATCTGATGGCTTCCTAAAGAATCAAGTGGATCAATGCACCTATCTCAAGATCAGTGGGAGTAACTTTATTATCCTTGTTTTGTATGTGGATGATATTCTGCTTGCAAGTAACAACTTGGATCTGCTACATGAGTCGAAGCGAATGCTTTCGCATAATTTCGACATGAAAGATCTCGGTGATGCCTCTTATGTTTTAGGTATCGAAATAAATCGAGATAGACGTAATGGTGTTCTAGGTCTTTCCCAAAGGGCTTATATTGACCGTATTCTAGAACGCTATAACATGCAGCACTGCACACCCACTGTGGCTCCGGTAGTTAAAGGGGACGTATTTGGACCTCATCAAACTCCGAGCACTGAAACTGAGAAGGCTGAAATGAGGATGATACCTTACTCATCTGTAGTTGGGAGCATTATGTACGCTCAGGTCTGTACTCGACCAGATATCGCTTACATCGCTGGTATGCTGGGGCGTTACTTATCTATGTGACATTCGCGAATTTCACGGTATTATTCTATCGTCTCGTATTCGTTTTATTTATTTATGTTATTGTTTTGACCCTATTGTATTCCTTTTTATGTTTATCGTATTCGTATTTCATGAGTATCGTATTCGTATTTCTCGTATTCTATTGGGTATCGTATTTGTATTTTATGCGTATTTACGTTTATCGGGTATATAGTATGTGATTCGAATCTTTATGTCGGGAACGTATAGTCTTAAGTGCCTTTAGTATAAGTCTAGTATGCTCTTATGATAGGTTTAGGGGAATTATGCCTTAATGATATGATTTAGATTAACGTTTAAAAAGTATTTCATGTTTAGTCCCTTCGGAAATTTTATTACAAAACTAGTCCTATGGGGAATTTTATTACAAAAATCGTCCTCACCCTTTTGTCTTATCTTTACCAACTTTTTGTCTTTATTCTCATTTATCACCTACACTCTCTCTCTCTAACTTCTTTCTCAAGAAAACACCTACAAACCTCCACCTTCTCTCTAGATTTTCCGGCGATCCGACCGTTGGATTTCCAATCCGAGACCGGATTATTGTTCACCATCATCATCTTCATCTATCCTCCAAGTTTCGTTACGATCGGGTAAGTATTTCTCCATTTTAGTTTCAAACTTTATTATTTAGATTCAAACCCGAAACTATCATTTTTCACCGTCAAAACCGAGATTTTATTGAGGATTATCGTTCCTAATAGTATTCTGGACATAGGGTTCCGATTTGGGGTCATTTAGACACCTAAAACACTCAGAAATCTCTTTCCGAATGTTGTTTTTCGTAAAAATCCCGTTATGGCACGTAACTGACTTGTTACGCACGCAACTCTTCCATGGATCACGAAATTGTGCTTATTACGCACGTAATAAGCCATCTTGATCCCGTAACTCTTTATTACGCACGTAAGTCACAATTACGTGACTTGTAGGTCACGTAACACCATCATATTCACGTAATTCCTCTTGTTACGCATGTAAATGTTGTCTGGCTCACGTAATTGTTGTTTTGTTCACGATATTGGTCCTTATTCACGTAATTCCTTGAAGCTCACGTAACTTACTTGCTGAGCACGTAATTGTGGGTCACGTAACACTCTCTTGAGTCACGTAATTCCATTGTATGCCCGTAATTAACTCTTGTTGTCACGTATTACTTCTATGTCGCGTAACTTCTTGTATGACACGTAACTTGACACTTACGTGACTTGTAGTGCACGTAAGTATGAGGATCACGTATCTAGTTTGTTGACTTTCCGAAGCATTTGTAATTCCGTTATATCGATATTCCTTTGGTTATTTTAAAACCCGTATAAAACGTTAATCATTAAGGCATAACCCTACTAGACTTAGAGATACTTAGACATGTTTATTTACGTGATGTATAGGGCACTTAGACGTTGGAGCTTGACGGTATTATAGTATTTCCCGACATATAGAGATTTGGATTGCTTTGCTATACAGTGAGTTATTCGTTGCCCTTTTTACCGCTTTTACATTTTTGGGCATGATTAGCGTTAAACAAAGTATTTTATGGTATGTATGTATTATGGTATGTATATATGGATATGAATGCTTTAGATGATCTCACCCAAACTTGTACCGCCTTTGTGGTAGTACAAGGCCCCGTATACACACCTGTTAGCTGTTAGCCGCCGGTTGTATATATAGCGCTATATGGGTCTAACAAACCCTCATTGTTAACACTATTTGGATGATGGATGCGCCCTGTCCGTGTTAGCAATGTTATGACCGTATTATTGATTATCGAGGACAACCTAGTTTGAGACACTAGGTGGGGTTAGTTGCCAGTATTGTTGAGGTTCAGGTGTATTGTATGTTCCTAGAGCTGATATTCTATCCAGTATGGTATTTATTTTATGGTATGATTATGATATTTTATGAAACGAGTATGGTATTTTATGAAATGATTTTGGTATTTTATGGTATAAGTATGAGTATTTTATCAAAAGGTTTTGTAAACCTCACGTATATTTTGAAACATCATTTTCAAAAGACTTATCTTCAAATCATAACACTTTTGGGTCAAAACGTATTGAAACTCTTATCCTGTTATGTTTTTATTTACTATTGCGAATAATTCACCAACTTTATGTTGACGTCGTATTTTAACGTTTTTCAGGGATTTGAGGTTACTTTATTTGATGCTATGCTTTGATGGCTACGTGGATCTTTTGCATGGAATTTATTTTGCTTTATTGAATTCCTTAGTATCCCAAACTCTGTAGCCATATTTTGATATTATTCGGATGATTGTAATAACGTATTTTACTTCAAACTCTTTATCTATGTTGATTATGTATGGATTACTTATGTTTGATGTAACCTTTGAATCTCTGATACCGTATACACTGCACACCTCGGTTCCGCCATTTATGCGGGGTGTGACAATCTAACCCCGGATTAGCACACTAGAAAGCGGCTAAAAAGGTTCTACGATATCTGAAAGGGACCAAAGACTACAAATTAACTTATAGAAGAAGTGACAACTTGGAAGTAGTAGGTTATTCTGACTCTGACTTTGCTAAAAGCAAAGAAGACCATAAATCTACTTCTGGGTATATTTTCATGTTAGCTGGCGGACCAATCTCTTGGCGGAGTCATAAACAGAAACTGACCACGACGTCTACTATGATGGCTGAATATGTTGCCGTTTATAATGCAACCTGTCATGGGATGTTGTTAAGGAACCTGATCAGTGGACTCAAACTCGTCAACTCAATCTCTAGACCATTGAAGCTTTACTGTGATAACTCAGCTGCTGTAACTTTCTCGAACAGTAACAGTTCGACTGGCGCTGGGCTGTATCTTGACACAAAGTATCTGTTTGTACGCGAACGGGTTGAGGAAAATGCTCTTTGTGTTGAGTACATAAGTACACATGACATGCTAGCGGATCCGATGACCAAAGGTCTTCCTCCTAATATATTCGTAGGACACGTGTCGAATATGGGGCTTACAAAAGACTTAATTTAATAGCATTGTTGTACTTATTGGTCATTATTATTTATTAATGAAAATTTTCCTCCTTATTCAGATTTTGTTTGTCTATTATTTACACCTTATGCGCATAACTGTGTTGGACATTATTATAACAAAATTTGTCTTAGTTGGTCTATCATTGCTTATTCAGTTTTGAATTTGAGTCATAGTTTGACTAGTGGGGGTCCTGAGTAGATGTTCTTCTCTACGACTGTACTTATCAACTATGATTTCGGTTTTAAACAAAATGAGTATTATCTCGTACGGACTTATCAATACTCATAGATAAATGATCTACTCGGTCAAGTGGGAGAATGTTGGACCCATATTATTTGTGACCCTCGTTGATCATTTATCCTTACTGATATGATGACTGACACTAACTGAAATCTGTGTCTAGTAAATATTCGATGGACGTATTTACCTTACCGACACTATAGATTTCCCATTAGGTGATCGGAACTATGAGAGCTTAAATATAAACACTTATTAAACACCATGGGACTAAATAATACACACTCCTAATTTGAGTGTGTATATAAAGGGACATAATAAACCCTTAGAAGGGTTGGCTCATTTTATCATCTTCATCCCTTTCTTCCCAAACACACACACTAAGTGTTTCTCTCTAATAAGGTTCTAACATAACCTTAATTCCATCCTAATACGATCATCTCAATTTGGGAATCATTGATGGCTAACTTATTCAACAACATGCCCGGATCATCTGCAGGTATGTTAAATTTACATGAACCAATCTAATTTAATCCAACACCTTCCACATAAAACCTCAAATAACACGACGCCAAAAGAGTAAACATCTGACTCTTTTGTTAATGAATTTTTCTCTGCATATAGTGGATCGATATACCCAGGTGTGCCTACAGGATGGGAAACGAGAAATGAATATTCTTGATTAGCAGGACCAAATTGGGAAAGGCCAAAATCTGAGATCTTGCCATTCCAGTTTTCATCAAGTAGGATGTTGGAACTTTTAATATCACAGTGTAATAGTCGTTTTGGGGTTCCCATTGGTGCACTATGAAGGTACGCCAGTCCACGAGCCGCCCCAATACATATATTAAGACGTCCAATCCATGTTAGCTCACTACTTTTGAGATATTGTTCGAGGCTTCTCTTAGAGGCATATTCATACACGAGGATCTTCTCATGAAAATCATCACAATATCCTAAGAGAGAAACAATATTCTCATGTTTGTAAAGAGATAATATAGTTATCTCCATCCAAAACTCAGGGTCTCCTTGCCCAAACCTACGATCCAAACGCTTCACAGCAACCTTCGTATGCCCTTCAAAATAAGCAATTTCTCCCTTGTACACTTTCCCGAACCCTCCTTTCCCAATGAAACTTTCATCAGTGAAGTTGTTGGTAGCTGAAATTATAGCTTCTAGTGGTATTTTGAGGTGTTTAAACTGTTTTATGTGAGCCATTATTTTGATTGCTTGCCTCAATATCCATATTGGGTGGCTTATATTTGCTAATAAGAAGAAGCATGGTTTGTTCGTCGTCACGGCAACTTTGAATATTGTAGTTTAGTGTGTCCAAATTTCTGTTTTAGTGATGTATAAGAAGCAACCTTGAATATGCCGAGAAGATACAAAGCATATGGAAGAGGGCCAAGTTGCACTAAGATAACTTCAAAACACCCACTCTTCATTTAAAGACAGGATCTCGTTACTAGAAACATAAAAACATATTATCCTCTAAGGAGATTTATATTTACGTCCTTATAAAACTTTAATATTAAATCAATTTCCATGTAAAAATTAAGATTACGTTAATATCCTTCTAAAACATGAAAAATTCTCTTATATATCCTATTTAATATTCATTATAACTTTAAAAGCATTAAAAATTTTGTTTGGACGCTACTATTTTGCTCCTTAAGAAATCGTTTATTAGAAATTATTTTGCCCATTCATCTAAGAACTAATAGCTATCTACTAATTTGGACAAAGATTATTATACATTTTATTTTGAGTTAATTACATGGGTCGTCCCTAGGGTTTGCACCATTTTCACCGCTCATCCCTATAACTTTTTTATTACACCACTAGTACCCAAGTTTGAAATTTATTGCTTCGCAAGTCCCAATTTTGGATGTGCCGTTAAGTAGGCCGTTAAATCTTATCACGTGGATATCATGTGAGGGCAGATTTGTCTTTTTACCATCATCTCTTCCATTTAATTTTCATCATCCCAAAACTCAAAATATTTTGCTCTCTCCTCACTCAATTTTTTTTTTTTCCCCAAATCAAAACACCCAAAATCCTTCATTCCTAAATTGAAAACTCTATCTAAAACAAAATAAAAGACAATGTTTGCCCCTCACACTAAGGTGTTGTTCTTTTGAACTAAAGGTTTTTCCTCTGAATCTGAATACCAGCTCTGAATAATCAGAGGTGGTCCAAAACTCTGAATCTGAATCAATATCCAAAACTCTGAATCTGAATAATCTCCGTGAAAATCTTGGGCGTCCGAGAAGATTTGATCTCCGGTGGATGCCACCAAAATGGCGAGAAGAAGAGAGAGAACAGGGAATGGATGTTAGGGTTGGATTTTTTGAGTGGATGGCTGGAATAAAAATAAAAAAAGACCTAACCAGAGATGAAAAAGAGATATTTTATGTAGGGTTGTATCAGAGGGAAAAAGAGGTTTTTGTCTCTGGTTGAAAAAAAAAAAGAACAACAAAATTTTTAAAACCTCTGACCGGGTCAGAGTTCAGAGGCTATTAAGACTTTTTTTCAAAAAAGAACAGCACATAACACACACCTTTTTTCCGTTAAGGGGCAGTTCTTCTCTTTCATTAATTTCTTTTGTTTTCCCAAAAATATGTGTGTGTGTGTGTGTGTGTGTGTGGGGGGGGGGGGGGGGGGGGGGGGGAAAGATAATCAAATACTTGAAATCCACCATAATCATAATAATAATGAAAATAAGAAAATGTTTATCGGTGTAGTTTGGAATTGTGCTACTGAGCTTAAGCTATTATTATCTGCTCTTTTATTTCTTTGTTCATTAATTACTCTTTTTCAGTTTTTCCCTTCTTCTTTACAAGATCTACGTGCCTGCACTGTTTTCCCACCACCGTTGTCGTCGTCATTAACCGCCGTATCACCACCACCACCGCCTATGGTTTTAGTACCCGAATTTAAGAAGCTTGAAGATGAAGTTATCAAACCTGGGTTAATGAAGCTATACAACCAAATCTTTATCTAGACCCGAAACCCAACTTCGATTGATTTATTTTGTTTGTGATTGATTTATTTTGTTTTAGATAGAGTTTTCATCTAGGAATGAAGGATTTTGGGTGTTTTGATTTGGGAAAAAAAGAAATTGAGTGAGGAGAGAGAAATATTTTGAGTTTTGGAATGATGAAAATTAAATGGAAGAGATAATGTTAAAAGACAAATCTGCCTTCACATGATATCCACGTGATAAGATTTAACGGCCTACTTAACGGCACATCCAAAATAGGGACTTGCGAAGCAACAAATTTCAAACTTAGGTACTAGTGGTGTAATAAAAAAGTTATAGGGATGAGTGGTGAAAATGGTGCAAACCATAGGGACGTCCCATGTAATTAACTCTTTTATTTTCATCCAACCCCGACCCGAATAGACCCGACCCGAATAAAACCGAACCCGTATAGACCTGAACCCAAATACCCGAACCTTATTAGGGTCGGGTTGAGAGTCATGTTTTGAGTTTTGAAAACCTGATTAGACCCGACACGACCCGACCCGATTAAGATTATTCGGGTCGGGTTAACCGATTAACACCCTACCGCTACAATGACGTCTTTAAAATTCTTAATTGTCCACATGTTATTGTTTGATTGGTTTAGAGCAATACGGGTCTAATGATTGACTAAAATTTTTAGACTTAGAATTATAATTTTGAAATAGGCTTTTCTTTCTCACACACATATCTATAAAGTAAGATGGTTTTAATTTTTTATAAACTTTCTTTCTTTTAATATTATATTAATTAAAGAGTTAATTATATAAATTGTTTCTGTGGTTTATTTCAAATTACAGATTATGTCCCTAAGTTTAAAATGTTGTATAAATCGTCTACTTTTAGAAAATAATTACGTTTTTTGTCCTTAAATTCTAACGGACGTCTACTTTTACGAAAATTCATTTTAGGAACGAAATCCGTAATTAGTTTTAAAAAATAGACGATTTATGCAATGTTAGGGACGAAATCCATAAATATTGAATAAACTATAGAGACAATTTATATAATTAACTCTTAATTAAATAATACTAATGTGTAAGAGTATAATGCATTTTTCATTGTGAATACTCTTATATACCTACTAAAATATCTATTAATTAGTCAAAGCTGAAAATAAACATTTAGTTTGAGAGAATTAAAAAAGCAATATAGACATTTTAAATTGAGACGGTGGAAGTAAATTTTTTTTTTTGTAGTATTATTATTGCAGAAACCTCTTAAAATGGCCAAATGGAGTTACTAACTTACATATTTAACATTTTTTTGGATTCGTATTTTACAGACAGCTGAGGGTAAAAAATCCGATATGGAAAGAAACATTTAAGTTTACTTTCAACAAGGCGCCAACAAATGATAAGTTGCATCTAACAATTGGTTCGAGTTCATGGAGGGATAAATATCTTTATCAGGTACAATGGATCCTTAGCTTTTAGTAGATTGACTATTTACGCTCTTAACGTTAATAACATGTTTTTTTTTGTCTCTCTTATAGTTGGATAGGGGTCACATTGTAATAAGTCTTGAGGAAGTCGTAAGAGAAAAACATACGAACAAAATATACCATCTTGGGAAATGTCAGATTCGGGTGGAGTTATACTACAATGGGAACCTTCATCACTACCACTGAAAACAAAGCAAAAAATGGTGCAATTACTAGATTCATTTTACAATGTAGATGTTAAGAAGGTCCGAGGTGAATTAAAGAGATAGTATAGGGCCGTTTTGGAAGGAGACGGCCTATGACCTCTAAACTTTTGGGAGTTTCAAATTTTTACTATTTATCCCTATTAATAGATTAGTAACATTATCAATTGAAAATTTACTATTTATCCCTGTTAATAGATTACTAGCACTAGTATCCGTTAAAATCATCGTTAACTATTTACACATTTCGTCCCTAAAATGGATGTCCGTTAGAAATTAGGGACGAAAAGCGTAATTAGTTTCTAAAACTGGACGATTTATGCAACGTTTTAAACTTTAGAACGAAATCTGTAATTTAAGATAAACCTTAGGGACGATTTATGTGATTAACTCTAGAATATATATAAATTTCTTAGAATAACCATCACTATTAAAATCCTTAATTTAATAGTCACAAAGTGACAAAGTACCTAATACAATTATTAAACTACATAGTTGAAACAAACAATTACGATTTAAATTTTTTATCGATTCCATTAAAAAAGTAATTCATTGTAACCAAGGATGCTTTTCTATTGTGTAATTGAAGGGAGAACTTTGAAATAATTAATAAAAAAAATTCTTATAAAAAACCATTCATTGTAAGAAGATGAATATAGTCAAAAGATCAATTGTATTAATAACCTGAATAAATTAGAATACAAAGAATCAATCTTCTAACTCGGTTAAGCTCCCCATAATGATAGAATATCTCGTTTCATCACAAAATGCTCTCACAAAAAATTAAAATTGATCCTCTTATTATAGGATGAAAAGACAGCCACAAATGAATTCTTACACTTGTATTTTTAGGTAAACAAATCAAGTAAAGAGCCCAGTAGGTTAGTTAATGATAACCAAGCTACCAGGTCGGTGCTACTAGGCTAGTAGCGCAGTCAAACATAAAAGTCAATTGATAACTATTTTGTTGACTGAATAAAGGCCTCTATAGTTGGTTGTTTTTACAACTCCATTTTAACTCAAATAACGACTCTTTAACAAGCTACTTGACATTTAATAATGCATTAACAAACTCCTCTTTGACAATATGTTGGATAAACTGTTGGTCACCATTTCACGGACCTCTTTGAACCCGAACACTTACTAAAGGCGGAAAACAATAATAAGTATGTATATAGTGAAGAAACAGCGGGAATAATCAAATGAACGATATTATTAGCTTTACGTAATGTATTACAATTACGAATAATATCTAGACACTCGATTACAAGGCTTTAGACTCGAAAACGAACAGTTACGTAATGAAATGACTTCTCCAACGTAACTGTGACAGGTAGGGTTTCGAGATTATCTTTATGACTGCATTTATGATTGCTATTTATAGGTTTGACCAAAAACCTAAATAGTTACGCTACGTAACCAGTAGTTACGCTAACGTAACTACTGGAAAGCAGTTACGCTACGTAACAATAGTTACGCTGGCGTAACTGCTGTTACGTAGTGTAACTGTTACATAAACGCGCCGAGACTTTACAACTCGATCTAAATACATTCATATTACACGACACGTTCTAAGCTAAATACAAACTACAAACATACGCATTTATGCTCCAACAAACTCCCCCTTGGATGTAGCTTGTATTTCTTTTGCTAAACTTCAACTTAAGATTTGATATCGTGAGATCGAGAGTTGTTTCTTGAATCTCTCTTGCAGCTAGTCTTCATCATCAAGCAACGCGGCTCCATGAAGATCAGCTTCGAGGCTTTGACTTCCAAGAAGTGCTCAACTCTTCGAGATCCAATCTTTAAACTCTGTAAACCTGTCTTACAGAGACAAAAACTTTCCAAACATGTGTTTTCTTTAAACTGATAAAATCTTTTCGTTTTTCAGAAAACACGAGATAAAACCTTTTACTCTTATTTGAGACGTGACAACAAAGAAAATAAACATAGAAATAAAATCTTATTGTGATTAATTTTATCTATACACTACTTAACAACCTACAAAGACAAATCTTTTTGGGTAGGGATTGGTTTGCTTTTAGGATCAAATCGCCAGAAGTTGAATCATAAGAATCAGCCAATTATTAGTATGTTTGTCCTCTTAAATACAACATCGACATCATAGAAGCAATCTTCCGATTATTTATTTACAACTGTTTATACGAAATCCCACTTATATTTACACTTTGCTAAATCTGGACTCCCCTCAAAGTGTCATCGAACTTTCAGTGTTTAGGAAAATGTCAACTTATTCCTAAGTATATAACTAAACTAAAAAAAATGGATCGTGTCGAGTATTGATGCTATGCACGATTGCACACTCTTTTGTGAGTGCGTGTATAACCGTTTTAGGTATATATAAGCTTTGCTTTCACCCGGTTATACATTGTGCCCCATATTCTGAGTTCTAGTAATCTTTGAGTCCGTTTGACTTTGAGTTTTTGAAGTTTTCAAACGTTCGTCTTTGTTTACTAAAAATTAAAAACCTCGACAACGAAATAACATATTCTTTTATTCATATGTGAATAGGTCCTAATTCATAATTCACTCATAATTAATCATCAGGTTTTGTTTACTATAATTTTAATAATAAGTCATGGTCATGAAGGGAACAAAAGGTTTGAAATATTCAAAGTTGGTGTGAGCCGAGGGCGACCACATGTCGCTTCTTCTTATCATCTACTTCCTACCCAATCCCATTATTTGGACATACTAAAGAATAAAAAGTTACAACGATTCATTGTAAACAAGTGCAACTCTCTAGAACTCAGAATATGGCTCACACTGATCAGTTTAAACACCTCAAAATAGAATTAGAAGCTATAAAATCAGCTACCAACAACTTTGCTGATGATAGTTGCATCGGGAAAGGAGGGTTTGGGAAAGTTTATAAGGGAGAAATCGACCATTCAAGGGGCCAGCAGACGAAGGTTGCTTTGAAGCGTCTAGATCGTAAGTTTGGGCAAGGAGATCCGGAATTTTGGAAGGAGATAATGTTGCTTTCCTTTTATAGACATCAAAATATTGTCTCTCTCTTAGGGTATTGTGATGATGGTGGAGAGAAGATCCTTGCTTACGAGTTTGCATCTAGGAAAAGTCTAGATTTGTATCTTAGAGACGACGAACTAACTTGGGTTCAGCGTCTTAAAATATGTATTGGAGCGGCTCGTGGACTCGCATACCTACATACTCCTGCTGAGAACAAACTTAGGATATTCCATCGGGATATTAAAAGTTCCAATATATTATTGGATGAAAACTGGAATGCCAAGATTGCAGATTTTGGCCTTTCTAAATTTGCGCCTGCAAATGAACAGTTTACATACCTAATCTCCAACGCTGTAGGCACACTTGGTTATTGTGATCCGCTGTATATAGAGACTGGTTTATTGACGAAAGAGTCAGATGTGTACTCTTTTGGTGTAGTGTTATTTGAAGTATTATGTGGGAGGTTGTGTATTGGGTTCAAAGATGATAAGCGTCCGCCTTTACTAAGCTTAGTGCGACAATGTTATGAAGGAAACAATTGGAGTGACATTATTTTTGATAAGATAAAGGCCGAAATAAATTCATTTTCGTTGAAGGAGTTTACCAAAATAGCTTTTCAATGTTTGAAGAAAAACCGGGAAGATCGTCCTCTAATGTCCGAGATCGTGCAAGCACTAGAAAGTGCACTCAAATGTCAAGTAAGTTATTTCCCCTAAATTTATTCATGTCAAGTAAGTTATTTCCCCTAAATTAATTTGAACCGGAATTGAATGTGTTTTTCTTCATGTTAATTTATTTATTTATTTATTTCTTGGAAAGGAATCATGGCATATATATTGTTAATTTTAGTGCTCAGATGCCGGTTGTGATGAACAAAATCAGATAACTGGAATCCTGAATGTGAAAGTTATAAAAGGAGTGGGGCTTAAAGCGATAAATCCTTACGTGGTACTCAATGTACCACCAAGTTTTCGCGATGAGAGTGTCCTTACATCCATTACGAAAACGTCTGTGAAGTACAACAATACGAATCCCGAATGGAATGAAGAATTTACCCTATATGTTAATGATTCTCTTATAAATTTAGAAATCTTAGTTCGAAATGTAAAAACGGTATGTTTTCTGGAATTCAAAAGAGTAACTTTATTGGCTTTATTCTGAATATATATTCATTATGCGTACAACTAAACAAAGATTAATGAATTCCTTCATTATCATTTATCGTTCTATACAACTTACTTTTTAACCCATAATCCTTACAATTTTCTTTAGATTAATAGATTAGGTCTGATGTTATTTTTTACTACATTTTATATTCCACAGCGTAATTTTTTACATATGTATATTTTTTTTACAGTATTTACATGTACATATACATTTTGATTACGAAGAAAACAAGAAACGTTCACATTCGTAATATGTATATGTACTTGAAATTTGATCGATATTTTGTTAAAGTAAAAAATAAGCCCGATTTTTTTTTTCCTTTTCCAGTTTTCTATGTTCTTTAATCTTAGATTCGCTTGGGTTATTCAATGCTACTACTTTATTTATCTTTTCGGCTAGTCGCAACTGTTTGTGTTAATTTTTATGTAGTATTTGCAGTCGACCCATGATGTGTTACATGATTGTTATTTCAGTACGATAAAAGAATGACAAAGCTTAATCACTACTTTCTACAATGGTAAATCTGAAGTATTTAAAAGAAACATAATTTCTTTGTTGTGCAATATAGGTAGAGATGCATGAACATGTGGGGGTGAGCAAATCGGGATTGCCTCTGAAACCTAACACGCCAAAGACTATGACTTTTACTCTCTTTAAGAATTCTTACGTAAGTTACTTTCAAGGCAAAATCATTGTTGAAATAGTGTACACGCCATTCGAATATTACACCACTTTTGAAGAGGTATGTCCATTGCAAAAGGCTCCTATTGGGACACCTCAGGGTGGAGGATTGTTTGTCGTTATAGTCCATGAATGCAGAATTGTTCGAGGAAAGCATCACACGAATCCATTTGTTTCAATCTTATTTCGTGGCGAATTAAGAAAAACCACGGTTTGTTTTTTTTCTTTTTTCAGTAAGTTCGATGTTGCATAAATTTCGCTTTTCTTTTACATCCCCCACTGGATTTTTGTAGGTTTTAAAGAAAGACTTTAAACCAAAATGGGAGGAAGAGTTTACATATATGCTAGAACAACCACCAATGAGCGAAGAAGAATTGCGCTTGGAAGTCATTAGTACTCCATGGAAGGGACTAATTCATCGAAAGGTATTAGATTATAATAAATCCTTCCTTCCGCCATGCAATTATAGTTTATATATTAACGTAAAATGATGCAGGAAGAATCTCTGGGTTTTGTAAATATAAGTGTTGGTGATATCGTGAACAAAAGGCGGATCAACAAGCGTTGCAAGCTTGAAAATGGTGGAGTTCAAGATCCTTGGTTTTTTGTGGAGATGCAATGGAGAACCTCCGACTAGATTATCGCATCAGTTAATCATCCCCACGTCATTTTGTTTTTTATCATGAAGGCAGATTATGTTATGGAAACAGATCATACAAGCATCTGTTTTCTTGCTTTTCAGTGACAAATTAAGATAAACCATGGCTTGTTTTTTACAATAAAAAATTTCTATCAAAGGTGCCTTGTACCCAAAACCCAAAGATCACAACTTTAAGCAATTTGCTGAATTCTGTTACTTCAACGGTCATCTTGATAACCCTTTTTGTACCTAATCGGCTCCATGAAAATTCATATTCAAGATTGGATTTATGCAAATGTTATTGTTCGTGTGCATTTGAGTAATCACGTGGTACTCACGTTAGTTTAGTGCCATATATAAGTGCTGGAAAAGTAGTTGAGTCAGGTAGTATACATTGTTTCAGCTGTTGTACCTTGGAAAAACAGATAACGAATCTGTTTTAAGAAAATCGTGTCAAGCACGAGCCTCAGTTTTTACGTTTACACATTATATAAAGTATGTCTTTTGTCTCATGCTCTATTATATCTGTTTTAATTTTTCGTATAATATTAATCAGTTCTAATATTTAATTATTTTTTTTTTCGGAGTTGTTATCATTTGGTACTATATAATCAGATACAAGGAAAAAATATTAGTAAAACCACAATCTATTATTACTTATAATCTAGAGTCGTCGGCTTTATTACGTGCGAGATATTCCAAATAGTGGAATGGTATGCATTTGAAACTCCTGACTTTTTGGTTGCCGTGTGTTTTAATTACCATAATGTGAGGTATAATGATATTTAAACTGTTCAGTTACCTGTGACAACCGTCAAATTCTAGGTGCAATTTATGCTCTATGTCTCTCTTATTGTCTACCGCTACCTTTAACTGATCAATAACCGGATACGCGAAAGTGTCGGAATCACACCCGGAATCGATTTATATAAGTCCTAATACCAAGAAAACATCTATTGAACTTTCCTAAGTTCTTAACTAATGATAATTAAGAACTTTCAATTAACAAAAAGGTCCAACGAAGCAATAACGTAAAAACGAAAAATCAGAAAATGCTGAATTTATGCCCGGTGCGCAGCACCTGCTGCTTAGGTGCGCCGCACCTAGTGCCAGAATTCAAAATTTTTACATTTTTAGTCCTTGTCTCGTTTTTATACAAAATTTAACCAATCAAAAACGAGATATGACTTGCATTACTGACTTCCCACTGTCCCAAGAGTTATTATTACTCCCACTTTGCTTTTCCCTTTCATTTTTCAATTCATTTTTCTTTTTATAAAACACAAAACACACACACATACACCTTTTTCCTTAACTCTCTCTCTAACCCATCTTCTTCCCCATTAAAACCAGAAAGTTGCAGCCACCAAACCCATTAAAATCACCATCCAAAAACGTTTTAACATCAAGAGGGAGAAAAGGAATCAAAAGATTTCGGTTAAAAAGCTTATCTCACCACTTTTGGAGCTCTAGATCCTTCCAAAACATCATCCAAGCATTTTCATCCGGTAGAAATCTCCCTTTTTACTTATATTATCAATCTAACTCATTGCATGTATGATCAAAACCATAAAAACAAGTTTTGATGAAGTTTTATAACCATTTTTATACAAAAACGGGATTTTAATAAATGGTGCTTTGATCTTTGTTTTTATGGATAAAAGTTACATATAAACTGAGAAAATGATGATTAATAAGGTTTATGACAATTGCATGTCGAAATCTACCATCAAGATAACCGATTTAACCATCAAAAAACGATTTTTGGAGAGGTACAGCAAGCAGGTGCTGCGCACCTGCTAACAGGTGCTAAGCACCGAGCAGGTGCTAAGCACCTAGAAACAGGTGCTAAGCACCGACCTGCTGTCCTTCCCGAAAATTGTCGTTTTTGCCGTTTAAAACTTGGTTACGCGTTCTGACTTTTGAGACTTGACATTTGGGGCTGAGTTTTGTTAAAATGAACATATTGATAACTTATATGGGACTTAATTGACTAAGATAAACATGTTTGAAAACGTTATGTTCGTATATGTGTTTTGTAAGCGGGAAAGTGGTTAATATTTTTGGACATAGAATTTGGGCGCGGAAGCGCTGCCCAAATTTTGTTAGGAAATATGAAACACTTTGGCAAACAAAACACATTTAACATGACAACAATAACATCAACTTTGGACTTTTTGACTAAAACAAAACGTTAACCGTTTCGGACAATATTGGGCAAAATGGACTTTGACACTTAAAATTTGACTAAGAATTTACTTATATTACATAATATAACACAAATTTCATTCATTATATATTAGGTTTAATAACTTAATATAATAGTAACACTTGAATAAATCTTGGTATCCTTAGGCATTCGGTGATTCCTGGCTCTTATTTCCGACCATTCTTCCAAGTTCTTATCTTCGCAACCCGTGAGTTATACCCCTCTCTACTCTTACATTTTAAGTACTCTCTTTGGGGGAAACATGAGATAAAACCTTTTGTGAAACTTGTACGACTATTTTGACTTTGGTCTATTTAAACTTTTGACTTATTAAACTTTGACTTTTGACTTATTAAACTTTGACTCTTGACTTATTAATCTTTGACTTTTGACTCTTATGCGTAAAACATTTTTCTCTATTTGTATTGATGGGTTCGTTCTCTTTGGTTCAACTATTTATTGATGCTTGTATGCGTAACCAACCCTTGATGGAACTATAACACGTTCTTAAGTGATGGATGACTCACTCTCTTTTAAAACCAAACTACTTAGTGCCCGACTACTTTTTAGCCTTTGATTTTCACACTATTAACTACCTAGCCGTATAGTAATTATGGGTATCGATACTTAGGAAACAATCATTTCTTACTCAGGTGTTGACCTAGGTACACGTCCCTCGGATCCTTACTTAGGAGTTGGCCTAAGTACATGTTACTCAGATCCTTACTTAGGTGTTAGCCTAGGTTTACATTAGGGTTCGCCTAAATCTTTCCTACTTGGGTTTTGGCTCAAGTGCTCATCAATCGATAGATCTTGGATGTTAGTTCAAGTGTTTATTCATCGGTTGATCTTGGATGTTAGTCCAAGTGTTTACTAACCGATTGATCTTGGATGTTAGTTCAAGCGCTTATTCATCGGTTGGTCTTGGATGTTAGCCCAAGTGTTTCTCTCGATAAATCTTGGGTGTTAGCTCAAGTACTTATTTTTCTCGATTGGCATTAAGTGTTACCTCGAGTACCCGCTACTCGACGGTTCACCTTCTCGTGAACACTTAAGTTATAGATGCCAAGAGGTTGATACAAGAAATCTAATTAGTTACTTACGCTTAAACTTATAAAATTTTAGCGATTGTTATCCGCTTCTACTATTTGACTAAATTTGATTCTATTTAGTCTTCACAAACTTAGGGCACCACTTCGCCCGTTACTTTAACTTAAAAGTATATAAATTCTTTAAGCGACTTTTCTCCGCTAACCTCCTTTTTTTGGAAACTCTCACTTTATATACTTTACTAATATTTTATGCCGACTATCTAAACTGTAACTCACTCACTACGTTTTCGTAGTTGACACTTTATCTCATGTTTCAGGAAACGAAATGTAAGGACGTTATGCGCATACCTCTTGAATGGGTCAGGAAGGTCACGTGATTCGGAATCGGGAAGACTTTGTTTAGTCACTTTGGGAATGTCTTTTGAAGTACTATATACATTAATATGGTTGTACTGTATTGTTAAATACTTGTTTATTTTTGAACTTTGTAAACGTTTTATGACTTCAATGACTTAAAAACCGTTGTATTTATTATATCTCGTGTAATGATATCTTTGCTCTTCACATCTCGTGTTTCCGCTTTAGCGGGGTGTGACAGACTTGGTATCAGAGCACAGGTTATAGTGAATACGGGTTTTCAAAAATCTTCAAAATTTTTAAAACCAAACTATAACCAAGGCTTTCTCAAAAATAAAAAAATAAAATCATTTCACGAGTTTTAAACTTTAGTGGATTAATTCCGCGAATGCATGGTTCATTACTAACTACGCGTAATTTGGCCAACTACGCCTAGTTCGGAATAAATTATGCAAGAACGGAACGTAATTGCTACTGTTAACGATTTTGAGTCAACAGTTCCCGATTCCCGGATTCTCACGTGACTGACCCGAACATGCATTGTCCTATTTACATTTTCCTTTAACTATAATTACTCGTTCCATTCTCATCGCAACACTCGTTAAGTCTGAACCGTCGCGTCGAATCGCGCACTCGTACTCTCGAACCGTATCCTCGACTGAGATTCCTGAAGACGTCACCGCGTCGAGAGCTCAGCACCTCGATCCTACCGACTCTTCGGAGGAGAACTCTAGAGCCATTTCCAACAGCCACCATACACCCAGTCCGAGGACTGCCCTAACTACCGTTTCGCCGGTTCCCGTCGCGTCTTCACAACCACGCGAACCGCGCATCCGTGACTGCTCGTGAGCAGGTCATGCTACCCGATCAGCTACCTTACCACCTGATGGGACAAGAGACTCCCAACCCGGTCAGAGCTACACCCCCCCCCCCCCATGTTCCACTACACCCCGAAGATTCGTATGTGGCATCGCCTACGCCAACCATGGATCACTACATGTGGGAGCAAGACCATCTCGACC
This sequence comes from Senecio squalidus, assembly GCA_910822075.1. Classification (NCBI taxonomy): domain Eukaryota; kingdom Viridiplantae; phylum Streptophyta; class Magnoliopsida; order Asterales; family Asteraceae; genus Senecio; species Senecio squalidus. Next base: position 77,138,068 of record CAJVGC010000001.1, on the reverse strand, counting down.
ACTGCTCACGACGACCCCAATTCGGAGGTTTACCCCGGCCAAGTTCCCTTCACTCCGCAGAGACCTTCCGGGACTTATTAAGGAGACTGAGAAACATGCTCGTCTTCTGTGCCAGGTCTCCGACACCGCTCGCCGTCTATCCGAGCATTCCCTCCGAATCGTCTCTTCGACTCAGTCGACACCAAGGACTAGTCGACACCTCGTGAGCGTGTGTCTAGCGATGAGTACCCTGATCCTTTTATTTTACCGAAGATGCCCCTTAACATGCTTCAGTAGCTTATTTCACGTCATGTATTGTACCCTAGTTAAGTTGTAACTTCTCTGTATCTGTAGCAACTTAAAACTCACGTTAGTATTCATGTTTCAAATTTTCCTTGTCAGCACTATGAAACAGGTAACCGACTTTACAAAATGGAACTTCTATCACTATTATCCTTACCTTCGGTTGTGCTTGAATAGTACTATCATCCCGTAACCATTATCGTGCGTGTGCTATCTATCCTTCCGTAATTCTTCATATGATTCACGGTCACTAGTCATTCTTTAAATTCCTATCACCTATTCCTATTCGTGCGTTCTAAACTGGTTTTCTTTTTCTGTTGTAGAAACATGGCTCCTACGCGAAGCAATGCTAGCCTCGTAGCCGAGCAGGTCGCTGCTCATTTTAACGCTGCCATGCCCAACATGATCGCCCAGATCACTGCTGAGATAAACAACAACCAAAACCGAAACCTCCCCGTTTGCACATATAAGGGCTTTATGTCTTGTAAGCCAAAGGAGTTTCATGGCACCACTGGTGCTGTAGGGCTACTCTCCTGGTTCGAAAGCATCGAATCAGTCCTACACATTAGCCGCTGTGCTGAAACTGATAAGGTGGAGTATGCCTCCTGCGTACTCCACGGACGGGCCCTATCGTGGTGGAACCTCGTGATCCAAACCCGAGGACGCGAAGCTGCCTATGCCCTCACTTGGGACGAATTCAAGAATCTCCTCATGAGGGAATACTGCTCTAAGGGTGAGATGAAGAAGCTCGAAGCAGAGCTTTGGAATCACGCGATGGTCGGCAACGACATCGACGGATACACTACCCGTTTCCATGAGCTGGCCAGACTGGTGCCAAGGTTGGTAACCCCAGAGGAAAACTGGATCGACCGATACATCTCCGGCCTTGTTCCCGAAATCAGAGGGATGGTGATCTCTGCTGAGCCGCTGACGAGACAGAGCGCAGTTGTCCTCGCTCATCGTCTAACCAGCGACCTCCTTACCACTCCAACACCTGTCGAGGAAGAGGTAAATGTTAAACGAAAAGCTGATCAACAACCAATTACAGACGACCACATCAAGAAACCCAAAACCGCGCACAACCTTGCAATAGTTGCCACCCCCACAACCGGACCCCGAATGTACACCGGGCCACACCCCAAGTGTGGCAAATGCAACTTCCATCATGTTGGAAACTGCCCGGTGTGCAGAATATGTAACGAAGCGGGACACTACCCCTGGTGCTGCCAAGAGGAAACTGGTGGTAAGAGGAAGAAGTCAGTTTGCTACAAATGCGGAAGCGACAAACACCTCCGAAAGTCTTGCCCCAAATTGCGAAATGCTAAGCCAAATCAGGCCGGGCGAGGCCGGGGACGCGCTCCGTAATCGTTAGCGACGAGACGAGGTACGACCCAAACATGACGACAGGTAAATTTCCTGTGAACGATATTCCGCATCTATGTTATTCGATTTATAAGCAGAGAGAAGCCTGGTGTCCCTAGAAATTAGATCCCTTATCGATCTAGGGTCTAAAGTTCTTAAGGATAGCTTTACTACCGAATCTGCTAACGGTCAAGAATTCAAAGCTGAGGACATAATCCTAGGACATTCAATGTGCTTGACCGATAAGACTCTCCCCACCGACCTGATCTCGATAAGAGCTGCAAGCTTTGACATTATCGTTGGAATGGGCTGGTCGTCTCGTTTCCGAGCCGAGATCGTCTATTTCGACAAGCTCAACCGTATCCTTAACCGAAAAAGGGAAACTCCCGTCGTTCAGGAGTACAACCTGAATGATAACTTCGCAGCGTGTATCCCTCGATGATGCACCAGCATCTCGAGAGGGACTACGGCGCACCCTTCACTCACAACGTCGAACGTAAATCTAAGGAGGACCGAGTCCAAGACATTCCCGTAGTCAAGGACCATCCAAAGCCTTCCTGAGAAACTTCCGGACTGCCACTGAACCGACAAATAGAAATTTCAAATGAACCTCGTTCCTGACACGGCACCCATAGCTGAGGCTCCCTATCATGAAGCACCACCCGAGATGCTAAGGCGGCCAAAGCTGCTGTAGGAACTCCCCGATCCTAGCACTAGTACCCCAAATCTAACCTCATGGGAAGCTCCAATTTCCCTGACAAGAGACAGATGGACCCTTCCGTTTGTACACCGATCGTCATAAACGTGACAAGCCTACTGTCAAGAACCGATAACCATCCCCGAGGATCGACAACCAGTCCGAGTAGTTGCAGGATGCAGCATACCTCTCAAATGTCGACCCCACCCGAGTTATCCCCCGGTTCGCGACATTTTGACCAACACTCCCGAGGACCGCAATTCCCCAAACTCGATGCAAACAACCCAAACCTTTCCCTTTGTCAGTAGGCCCAACCAACACCCCGCCGGTATTCATAGACTTAATGAACAACGTATGTAGGCCGTACTCGGATGATTGATAATCGTACCCCTCACCAATTACCTCACTTACTCCGAGGCCAAGGAAGGACGCCGAAACTCATCCCCCTATTGGTCGACCTACGTCCCTCTCTCTTTGGAATACCCTCCAGAGAATCGCTAGGGACGCGACTAGACCTCATCACCGCATACCACCCTCCGACCGCTCATCGCCTTCAGCTCCACCAGATTTCCTTCAAACATTCATACATATATATATTTCCATGTCTCACTCTCAAAAAGCATCTATCTGATGAGACCGTCGTCAACCCCCTCGACAAGGTCAAAATCAATGCCGAACTCAAACTCTTTGATGAACCGCTTAAGTTGGTTGACCGGAAGGTCAAATAACCCAGGCAAGTCTTTCATCCATCATCCAATTCCAGTGGAGATTCTCGACGTGGTCACGATCTCACATGGGAACGTGAGGACCAAATCCGTCAGAAATATCCACATCAGTTCTAGAACATTCCTCCATGATGGTACGAACTAAATTTCGGGACGAAATTTCTTTCAACCCGGGGAGAATGTGACAACCGTCAAATTCTAGGTGCAATTTATGCTCTATGTCTCTCTTATTGTCTACCGCTACCTTTAACTGATCAATAACCGGATACGCGAAAGTGTCGGAATCACACCCGGAATCGATTTATATAAGTCCTAATACCAAGAAAACATCTATTGAACTTTCCTAAGTTCTTAACTAATGATAATTAAGAACTTTCAATTAACAAAAAGGTCCAACGAAGCAATAACGTAAAAACGAAAAATTAGAAAATGCTGAATTTATGCCCGGTGCGCAGCACCTGCTGCTTAGGTGCGCCGCACCTAGTGCCAGAATTCAAAATTTTTACATTTTTAGTCCTTGTCTCGTTTTTATACAAAATTTAACCAATCAAAAACGAGATATGACTTGCATTACTGACTTCCCACTGTCCCAAGAGTTATTATTACTCCCACTTTGCTTTTCCCTTTCATTTTTCAATTCATTTTTCTTTTTATAAAACACAAAACACACACACATACACCTTTTTCCTTAACTCTCTCTCTAACCCATCTTCTTCCCCATTAAAACCAGAAAGTTGCAGCCACCAAACCCATTAAAATCACCATCCAAAAACGTTTTAACATCAAGAGGGAGAAAAGGAATCAAAAGATTTCGGTTAAAAAGCTTATCTCACCACTTTTGGAGCTCTAGATCCTTCCAAAACATCATCCAAGCATTTTCATCCGGTAGAAATCTCCCTTTTTACTTATATTATCAATCTAACTCATTGCATGTATGATCAAAACCATAAAAACAAGTTTTGATGAAGTTTTATAACCATTTTTATACAAAAACGGGATTTTAATAAATGGTGCTTTGATCTTTGTTTTTATGGATAAAAGTTACATATAAACTGAGAAAATGATGATTAATAAGGTTTATGACAATTGCATGTCGAAATCTACCATCAAGATAACCGATTTAACCATCAAAAAACGATTTTTGGAGAGGTACAGCAAGCAGGTGCTGCGCACCTGCTAACAGGTGCTAAGCACCGAGCAGGTGCTAAGCACCTAGAAACAGGTGCTAAGCACCGACCTGCTGTCCTTCCCGAAAATTGTCGTTTTTGCCGTTTAAAACTTGGTTACGCGTTCTGACTTTTGAGACTTGACATTTGGGGCTGAGTTTTGTTAAAATGAACATATTGATAACTTATATGGGACTTAATTGACTAAGATAAACATGTTTGAAAACGTTATGTTCGTATATGTGTTTTGTAAGCGGGAAAGTGGTTAATATTTTTGGACATAGAATTTGGGCGCGGAAGCGCTGCCCAAATTTTGTTAGGAAATATGAAACACTTTGGCAAACAAAACACATTTAACATGACAACAATAACATCAACTTTGGACTTTTTGACTAAAACAAAACGTTAACCGTTTCGGACAATATTGGGCAAAATGGACTTTGACACTTAAAATTTGACTAAGAATTTACTTATATTACATAATATAACACAAATTTCATTCATTATATATTAGGTTTAATAACTTAATATAATAGTAACACTTGAATAAATCTTGGTATCCTTAGGCATTCGGTGATTCCTGGCTCTTATTTCCGACCATTCTTCCAAGTTCTTATCTTCGCAACCCGTGAGTTACACCCCTCTCTACTCTTACATTTTAAGTACTCTCTTTGGGGGAAACATGAGATAAAACCTTTTGTGAAACTTGTACGACTATTTTGACTTTGGTCTATTTAAACTTTTGACTTATTAAACTTTGACTTTTGACTTATTAAACTTTGACTCTTGACTTATTAATCTTTGACTTTTGACTCTTATGCGTAAAACATTTTTCTCTATTTGTATTGATGGGTTCGTTCTCTTTGGTTCAACTATTTATTGATGCTTGTATGCGTAACCAACCCTTGATGGAACTATAACACGTTCTTAAGTGATGGATGACTCACTCTCTTTTAAAACCAAACTACTTAGTGCCCGACTACTTTTTAGCCTTTGATTTTCACACTATTAACTACCTAGCCGTATAGTAATTATGGGTATCGATACTTAGGAAACAATCATTTCTTACTCAGGTGTTGACCTAGGTACACGTCCCTCGGATCCTTACTTAGGAGTTGGCCTAAGTACATGTTACTCAGATCCTTACTTAGGTGTTAGCCTAGGTTTACATTAGGGTTCGCCTAAATCTTTCCTACTTGGGTTTTGGCTCAAGTGCTCATCAATCGATAGATCTTGGATGTTAGTTCAAGTGTTTATTCATCGGTTGATCTTGGATGTTAGTCCAAGTGTTTACTAACCGATTGATCTTGGATGTTAGTTCAAGCGCTTATTCATCGGTTGGTCTTGGATGTTAGCCCAAGTGTTTCTCTCGATAAATCTTGGATGTTAGCTCAAGTACTTATTTTTCTCGATTGGCATTAAGTGTTACCTCGAGTACCCGCTACTCGACGGTTCACCTTCTCGTGAACACTTAAGTTATAGATGCCAAGAGGTTGATACAAGAAATCTAATTAGTTACTTACGCTTAAACTTATAAACTTTTAGCGATTGTTATCCGCTTCTACTATTTGACTAAATTTGATTCTATTTAGTCTTCACAAACTTAGGGCACCACTTCGCCCGTTACTTTAACTTAAAAGTATATAAATTCTTTAAGCGACTTTTCTCCGCTAACCTCCTTTTTTTGGAAACTCTCACTTTATATACTTTACTAATATTTTATGCCGACTATCTAAACTGTAACTCACTCACTACGTTTTCGTAGTTGACACTTTATCTCATGTTTCAGGAAACGAAATGTAAGGACGTTATGCGCATACCTCTTGAATGGGTCAGGAAGGTCACGAGATTGGGAATCGGGAAGACTTTGTTTAGTCACTTTGGGAATGTCTTTTGAAGTACTATATACATTAATATGGTTGTACTGTATTGTTAAATACTTGGTTATTTTTGAACTTTGTAAACGTTTTATGACTTCAATGACTTAAAAACCGTTGTATTTATTATATCTCGTGTAATGATATCTTTGCTCTTCACATCTCGTGTTTCCGCTTTAGCGGGGTGTGACATTACCCTAAGTTAATAACACATTTGAAACTCCTGACTCTTTAATTGCCATATGTTTTAATTACCATAATGTGAGGTATAATGATATTTAAACTGTTAAGTTATCCTAAGTTAATAACACAGACGTTTTTAGGTACTCAAAAAGTTGGTGGTATTAATGACATACTAATTATTGTGTTTTAATTACCATAATATTTAAACTCCTCAGTTACCCTAAGTTAATAACACAAACGTTTTTAGGTACTCCAAAAGTTGGTGGTATTAATGGCATACTAATTATTGAGGTATAATGATATTTAGACTATTGAGTTACCCTAAGTTATTAACAAAAACGTTTTTAGGTACTCCAAAGGTTGGTGGTTTTGTGTTTTTCTATATAAGTTAGTTAGCAAGCCCCATAACTACGTACAATTATGTCTCTTTCGAAAAACATGTCTCACTCCAAGATTGGCGCCCTTGACCCAACTAGAGAAGATTGGGTTGTTCATGTATGGCTTTGTAGAATGTGGGGGGCAATAAATACGAACTCGGTGATGTCTTACTTGGGTTGGAAATGGTTATGGCTGATGATGAGGTCATTTCTAATTTGTTTGAAAATTTTAAAAGCCGGAAAAAGGGTACGCCACAAAAACAGTTAATATACAATAATTTCTACCATGTTTTTTATGTACAACGATGGAAACTGTGGGGGGTTAAATTAGTTTCTTACATGTGTTTCTTTACCAAAGTAGCATAACCTAGAAATAACGGCTTTGTATTGCCACACCCCGCATTTGGCGGAACCGAGGTGTACAGAGAATACGGTATCAGAGATTCAAAGGTTACATCAACATAAGTAAACCATACATAATCAACATAGATAAATAAGTCTGAAATAACATACGTTATTACAGTAATCCGAAAACATGTCAAAATACGGCTACAGAGTTGGGATACTAAGGAATTAATACAAAGCAAAATAAATTCCAAGCAAGTAATCCACGTAGCCACCAAAGCATAACGTCAAAAAGGTAACCTCAAATCCCTGAAAAGCGTTAAAATACGACGTCAACATAAAGTTGGTGAATTATTCGCAATATTTAATAAAAACATAACAGCATAAAAGCTTCAATACGTTTTGACCCAAAAGTGATACGGTTTGAAAATAAGTCATTCGAAAAATGATGTTTCAAAACATACGTGAAGTATACAAACCTTTTCAATAATATACCAATACAAATACCATAAAAATACCATAATCATACCATAAAAATACCATAATGGATAGGTAACAGCCTTAGGTAAATACTATACACCTGAACCATAACAATACTGGCAACCAACCCCACCTAGTGCATTACGCTAGGTCATCCTCGAATTTAACGGTCATAACATTGCTAACACGGACAGGGCGCATCCATCATCCATCGTGTTAACAATGAGGGCTTGTTAGACCCATATAGCGCTATATATACGAACCGGCGGCTAAAAGCTAACAGGTGTGTATACGGGGCCTCGTTCTACCACAAATGCGGAACAAGTTGGGTAATGCTAACCTAAAGGCATTCATCTCCAAAATACATAACCATAATACATACCATACCATAAAATACATTTATACAACGCTAATCATGCCCAAAATATAAAAGCGGTAAAAAGGGCAACGAATAACTCACTGATTAGCACAACAATCCAGTCAACGAATACGTCGGGTAATAACAAATACGGTCAAGCTCCCACGTCTAAGTGCCCTAACATCACGTAAATAAATATGTCTGAGTATCTCTAAGTCTAGTGGGGTTGCCTTATGCGATTAACGTCTCATAATATGCTATAATATGTTTTAGTTATGAAGAGTTTATGATCCCGATGGTTTAAAGGAAAGATATAGCATTATATAGCAAAATACATGTTTTCGACCAAAACCGTGTTAATAGTGTATATTATAAAATTGACATGTGGTTTAGGGTTAAAGCATAAGATTTGAAAGCGTGTAACACTTTAATTACGTTATAACGTCATTATAAATGGGTTTGATCAAAACCTAATTAGTTACGCTAGGAACAGTTACTCTAGGAACATTTACTCTACGTAACTAACAGTTATGCTACGTAACTAACAGTTACGCTACGTAACTAAACAGTTACTCTAGCGTAACTATAGTTACTCTACGTAACTAACAGTTATGCTACGTAACTAACAGTTACACTACGTAACTAAACAGTTACTCTAGCGTAACTATAGTTACTCTACGTAACTAACAGTTATGCTACGTGACTAAGAGTTACGCTACGTAACTAAACAGTTACTCTAGCGTAACTATAGTTACTCTAAGTAACTAACAGTTACACTAAGTGTAACTAACAGTTACACTAAGTCGTGGAACAATTTAAAACGACTCGTTTTAGACGATTTTTGGACTGAAAATGATATATTTTTACATCTATGGTCTTAGAATATGTTTAGGTACATAAACCTCCAATAAATTTCGTGTTTGATGGTGAAAAGTGGCGTTTTTAGGACCGAATCTAAAAATAAAGTTTCAAACAAAAACGACGGAAAACTTACCCGATCGAGATGAAATTCGGAGGGATGATGAAGATGAATATGGTGAACGATATACAAGCTTCAAAAATGATTTTTGACGGTTGTATCTCGAGATATTTTAGAGAGAAAGGAGAGCTTGTGTGTGTTTTCTAGAGAGAGAATGAAAATGGAGAAATGGTGTGTATGTGTGTGTAGGTGATTTGAATAGGACAAAAAGGTTGGTGGGGATTTTAGGACCATTTTTGTAATAAAATTTCATAGGACTAAATTTGAAATAAAAATCTTGGAGGACTAAAATTGTAATACTTTTTTAACGTTAATCTTAATCGTATAAATAAGGCATAAAACCCCCTAACTTATCTTAAGAGCATACTAAACTTATACTAAAGGCACTTAGAACTAAACGTTTCCGACATAAAGGTCCGAAACAAATAATAACACCCGACAAACGTAAAATACGCATAAAATTCAAATACGATACTCATAAAATACGAGAAATACGAATACAATACTCATAAAATACGAATACGATAAAACATAAAATGGATACAATAGGGTCAAAACATAATCATAAATAAATAAAACGAATACGGATCGTCAGAAGTATACCTAGAAATTCGCGAATGTCACAGTCTCCCCAAGTAAAAAGAAATTTCGTCCTCGAAATTATCACTTGGTACTACTTCCGGGGGAAAGGTGAGGATACTTCCGCAGAATTTCATCTTTGCCTTCCCACGTGAACTCAGCTCCAAAACGGGAATTCCAACGAACCTTGACAATCGGGATCTTACTTCGTCGTAGACGCTTAACATCACTAGCAACGATCTCGATCGGTTCCTCAACGAAATGAAGCTTATCATCAATCTGGAGTTTCTCAAGCGGAACTAATAACGTTTCGTCAGCCAGGCATTTCTTCAACTGAGATACATGAAATACATTGTGTACGCTGCTCAGTTCTGCCGGCAAATCTAGTCGATACGCAGCTGGGCCGACGCGGGCTAAAATCTTAAACGGACCCGTGTATCTCGGACTCAGCTTGCTGCGCTTCTGGAATCGGACAACCCCTTTCCATGGAGATACCTTCAATAATACCATGTCCCCAATACTGAACTCAAGGGGTTTCCTGCGCTTATCAACATACTTTTTCTGTCGATCTCTTGCAGTAATTAATCGTTCCTTGATCTTGAAGATCTTGTCAGTGGTCTCTTGTATAATCTCCGGACCAGAAATCTGACTATCTCCAATTTCTGCCCAACATACAGGGGATCGACACTTGCGGCCATACAAAGCTTCAAAAGGTGCACACTTGATACTCGTGTGATAGCTGTTGTTGTACGAGAACTCAATCAACGGCAAATGAACGTCCCAACTACCACCAAAATCAATTGCGCAGGCTCGTAGCATATCTTCCAAGGTCTGAATAGTTCTCTCACTCTGACCATCGGTCTGCGGATGATACGCGGTACTCATATCTAACCTCGTACCCATAGCAATCTGGAATGACTTCCAAAATCGTGAGGTGAAACGAGCATCACGATCGGAAATAATCGATACAGGGACTCCGTGTTTCGATACAATCTCTGCAATATATAAACGCACGAATCTCTCCATCGGATAATTCTCACGAATCGGTAGGAAATGAGCAGACTTCGTCAATCGATCAACAATAACCCAGATACTGTCATAACCACTCGAAGATCTCGGAAGCTTCGTAACAAAATCCATAGTAATACGCTCCCATTTCCACTCGGGAATCTTCGGTTGTTGGAGTAGCCCAGACGGTTTCTGATACTCACTCTTCACTTTGGAACAGGTCAAACATCGACTAACATACTCGGCGACCTCCCGCTTCATACCCGGCCACCAATAGAACTCTTTCAAGTTGTGACATTCGCGAATTTCTAGGTATACTTCTAACGACCCGTATCCGTTTTGTTTATTTATGTTTATGTTTTGACCCTATTGTATTCCTTTTATGTTTTATCGTATTCGTATTTTATGAGTATCGTATTCGTATTTTCCGTATTTTATGAGTATCGTATTTGTATTTATGTGATTCGGATCGTTATGTCGGGAACGTGTAGTTCTAAGTGCCTTTAGTATAAGTCTAGTATGCTCTTATGATAAGTTTAGGGGTATTATGCCTTATTTATACGATTAAGATTAACGTTTAAAAAGTATTTCAATTTTAGTCCTTTCAGAAATTTATTACGAAACTAGTCCTATGGGAGATTTTTATTACAAAATTGGTCCTAAAGTAACCTACCAACTTTTTGTCTTATTACTACCAACTTTTTGTCATCTTCTACCATCTCTTTCATCTTTCTCCCCATTTTCCCCATCACACCTTCTCTCTCTAGAAATAACACACACAAACACTCTCCGTTCTCTCTAAAATAACCGGAAATCCGACCGTTGAAATCCAAATCCGAGACTAGATTATTGTTCACCGTATTCATCTTCATCTATCCTCTGAATTTCACCACGATCGGGTAAGTATTTCTCGGATTTTGTTTTAAACTTTATTATTTTTATTCAATCTCGAAAACACTACTTTTCACCATCAAAACCCGAAATATATTTAGGTTTTATGTATCTAAACGTATTCTGGACATAGGGTTCCAATATGGGATGATTTTGACACCTAAAACACTTCGAAATCGAATCCCGAATGTAATTTTTCGTAAAAACCCAGTTACGGCACGTAACTGTGTTACGGGCACGTAACTGGAGCACGTAACACCTTCAAACTCGCGTAATTAAGCCCGTAACTCTTCTGGATCACGTAACTTGACTTGTTACGCACGTAAGTGCCACTTACGTGACTTATAGGTCACGTAACTAAGGCCTTGTTCACGTAATTCTTGATTCCGAAATTCCTTGGCACGTAAGTAATCCCTCTTGCACGTAATTCTTGCTAGATCCCGTAACTATGGACTTGATACCCCGTAACATGTCACGTAATTGCTATGATCACGTAACATTGATCCCGTAACTCCTTGTTGATCCGTAACTCTTGCATATCACGTAACTTGTCACTTACGTGACTTGTAGTGCACGTAAGTAGCTTGTTTATCACGTAACTAGCTTGCTGATTTTCCGAAACGTTTGTAATTCTGTTAAATCGATGTCCTTTTGGTTATTTTAAAACCCGTATAAAACGTTAATCGTTAAGGCATACCCCACTAGACTTAGAGATACTTAGACATGTTTATTTACGTGATGTTTAGGGCACTTAGACGTGGGAGCTTGACCGTATCTGATTATTTCCCGACATATCGTGTTTGGATTGCTTTGCTATTCTGTGAGTTATTTGTTGCCCCTTTTTACTCTTTTTACACTTTTTGGGCATGATTAGCGTTGTATAAAGGTATTTTTATGATATATGTATTATGGTATGTATTATGGATATGAATGCTTTAGATGAGTCTTACCCAAACTTGTACCGCCTTTGTGGTAGTACGAGGCCCCGTATACACACCTGTTAGCTTTTAGCCGCCGGTTTATATATATAGCGCTATATGGGTCTAACAAACCCTCATTTCTAACACGATGGATGATGGATGCGCCCTGTCCGTGTTAGTAATGTTATGACCGTTGATTTCGAGGACAACCTAGCTTAAGACACTAGGTGGGGTTAGTTGCCAGTATTGTTATGGTTCAGGTGTATCGTATGTTCCTAAAGCTATTATCTATCCAGTATGTATTTTATGATTCAATTATGGTATTTTTATGGTATATGTATGAGTATTTTATTAAAAGGTTTTGTAAACCTCACGTATATTTTGAAACATCATTTTCAAATGACTTATCTTCAAATCATAACACTTTTGGGTCAAAACGTATTGAAACTTTTATACTATTCTGTTTTTATTAATTATTGCGAATAATTCACCAACTTTATGTTGACGTCGTATTTTAACGCTTTTCAGGGATTTGAGGTTACACCTTTATGATGCTATGCTTGTTGGCTACGTGGATCTTTTGCATGGAATTTATTTTGCTTTATTTAATTCCTTAGTATCCCAAACGCTGTAGCCGTATTTTGATATATTCGGATGATTGTAATAACGTATTGTATTTCAAACTTATTTATCTATGTTGATGATGTATGGCTTACTTATGTTTATGTAACCTTTGAATCTCTGATACCGTATACACTGTACACCTCGGTTCCGCCATTTTTGCGGGGTGTGACAGAAGTTGGTATCAGAGCCACAGGTTATAGCGAACTAAGTGACCTTACGGAATCACTTAGACTATGACCTAGGCTTTTGGACCTATCTGATTTACTCTATGTGCGCATTTCTTCCTTTTGTGGGCCTGTATGTGTTTCGTATGCCTTATGTGCTTTTGTTTTGCATTTTGTGTTTTGAGGCCTGCTTGTCTTAGTCGCACATACAGTTATCGTTCTGATTTATTCTGTTTGACATTCGTAGAAGATGCCGCCTAGGAGAGCTTCTACTAGGTCTACTCCGGCCGTCACTGCTACAAGAAGGTCGACGAGGCGAGGTCGCGCCAGTACGAGAGCGGGTGCTACGCCTCAGAATACCACTGCTGCCCCCAATGCTAATACCACTACTCCGGATATCAGTCAGTTGATTGCGGAGCAGATTGCAGCGGCAATACCCGTGATTGTGGCACAGCTCAAGGAGACACCGGTGCAGAATGTCGACATAGGGTTTGAAGAACCTGAGATGCCCGGTATTGGATCAGAGGGTATGGCGTCTGGGCGCGATGGTTCTGATGTAGGAAGAGCGGTGCATGTGGGAGTCGGTGGACCGAGTATTGTTATTGAGGATCCACCCCGAGGCTGTTCGTATAAGACCTTTCTGGATTGCAAACCTACTGAGTTTAGGGGTACTGAGGATGCGGTTGCTACCCTGCAGTGGTTTGAGAAGATTGAGTCTGTGTTTGACGTTTCGGGATGTGCTGATGATAGCAAGGTTAAGTATGCTACGTTCTTGTTCCAGGGTAAAGCCCTAACTTGGTGGAACTCGGTGAAACGGGTTCAGGGCCGGGCTGCTGTTACCCTGATGACCTGGGAAAACTTGAAGGCTATGATGAGGAAAGAGTATGTGCCGACATATGAGACGCAAAGATTGGAGAACGAGTTGTGGAACCTGACTATGCAAGGTTCTGATTTTCGTGGGTATGTGAACAGATTCTATGATTTGTGTGTTTTGGCTCCTCGTCTGGTTCGCACTGAAAATGAGAGGATCGAACGCTTCACGAATGGGTTGCCCCAGACTATGCGAGATCACATTATTTCTCACCTTCCGGGTACTCTTCAGAGTGCGGTTGATATTGCTGGTCGGTTGACCGCAAGTATGGTTCGTGGTGGTGTTCTTCAGCCAGTTGTGAGCCGAAGAGATTCTGGTAGATATGAGAGGAGAGACATGGGTAATTCGAGGAAGAGAAGCCGTGGTCATGATCAGAGACCCCAACTTCATCAGGTGTATGCGTTGACGGGTTCCGGAGCTGGTTATCAGGGCGTGCGCCCTAAGTGTGGTACATGCGGCAGTGCACATGCGGCGAATGTGGCGTGTTGGGTTTGTAAGCGCTGCAAGAAGTTAGGCCACACTGAGCAGTTTTGTGGAAGGGCTACTGGAGCGTGCTTTGAATGTGGAGAAGTGGGTCATCGCCGCCATCAATGTCCCAAGCTTATAGCACCTACTCCCCTTCCTACTCCTGGTGCTGGTACTAGTGCGAGAGGGAATCCTGCCAAGAGCCGAGCTTTCGCCATGGAATCTTCAGAAGCTCATCAGGATCCTACCGTAGTCACTGGAACATTTCTTGTCGATGATTATCCTGCTTTTATCTTGTTTGATTCGGGTGCCGATAGAAGCTTTATTTCTAGTGATTTCCCCCCCTTAGTAAACCGTGCTTCTAGTCCTTTAGAACCTGCTTACGAGGTAGAAATAGCTGATGGTAGATGTGCTTGTGTTAGAGAAGTTATTCGTGATATTCCCCTCGTATTAGCCGATATTCCTTTTTACATCGACCTTATTCCTATGAAACTCGGTAGTTTCGATGTCGTAGTCGGTATGGATTGGTTAGCTAATCATAAAGGAGAAATAGTCTGTTATGAGAAACTTATTCGTATTCAGAAGCCGGATGGAGATCAGATGACTGTACACGGAGACAAGGCTGGGAAACGTCTTAAAGTAATCTCAAGTTTGAAGGTTCGCGAGTATGTCCGTCAAGGTTGTTCCTTATATCTCGCTCATTTGGTGAAGAAAGATTCTACGATAAAGATTGATGGTGTACCGATCGTTCGCGAGTATTCCGACGTTTTTCCCGAAGATTTACCTGGAGTCCCTCCCCAGAGACAAACCGATTTTCGTATTGATCTTATTCCTGGAGCAGCACCTGTTGCTAAAGCTCCGTATCGTTTGGCTCCTTCCGAGATGCTCGAGTTGTCGAAACAAATTCAGGAACTGGTCGATAAGGGTTTTATCCGTCCTAGTTTCTCCCCGTGGGGTGCTCCTGTTCTCTTTGTTAAGAAGAAGGATGGCTCCATGCGTTTATGTATTGATTATCGGGAGTTAAACAAACTGACTGTGAAGAACCGTTATCCCCTTCCTCGTATTGACGATTTATTCGATCAACTTCAAGGTTCTTGCTATTTCTCTAAGATCGATCTTCGCTCTGGTTATCATCAGTTGAGAGTTCAGGAAGATGATATACCTAAGACCGCTTTTCGTACTCGATATGGTCATTATGAGTTCATGGTGATGCCGTTTGGTCTGACAAACGCCCCTGCAGCATTCATGGATCTAATGAACCGTATTTGTCGTCCGTATCTTGACAAATTCGTTATCGTATTCATCGACGACATTCTGATCTATTCCCGAAGTCGCAAGGAATATGAAGAGCATTTGCGTCTTGTTCTAGAAGTGCTTCGAAAGGAAAAGTTGTATGCGAAATTCTCTAAGTGCGAGTTCTGGTTATCCGAAGTTCAATTTCTTGGCCACGTGGTTAGCGCGAAGGGTATTCACGTTGATCCTGCTAAGATTGAAGCTGTTAAAAGCTGGGTTGCACCAAAGTCACCGACCGAAATCCGTTCGTTTTTGGGTCTTGCTGGGTATTAT